>PVIR01018196.1:0-33696 GCA_004026965.1 Petromus typicus
GCACTGTGGTATGTGGTACTGGTTGCTGCTGGGTGTGGGTCTCCACACCCAGTATTGTTATGTGGTTACCGGGGAATCGAACCCGGGTCCTTGCGCTTGCGAGACAGGCGCCGGAACCACTGAGCTAACTCCCCGGCCCTGTGGTTCCATTTTTTTGGGGAATCTCCATACTGATTTTCCATGGGTCTGTGCACTACCAACAGTGGAGAAGAGTTCCTTTCTCCCCACAGCCCCACCAGCATCAGTTATTGTTTGATTTCTTGATAGCAGCCATTCTTTGTGGAGTGAGATGGAATCTCAGCGTTGTTTTAATTTGCATCCCTGGAGGGACCACTGAATTGAACATTTTATCATCTATTTATTTGCCATTTGTACTTCTTTATCTGAGAAGTATATAAGAATCGCATATACATAGCTAGGGTGCTATTATTGTCAGCACTTTGGATTAATGGATGTATTACTTGGAGGGCTACAGATTATTGATCCTTTTTGGTGATCATGAGTTAATTACAGTTTTAGATAATCATAATCACACATTGCTACAGTCAGAAATCATGACCAGATTTACTAGCACTGGCCTCTTTGAATTGATTCTTAATAGAGAAATTAGTACCCTAGAGAGCAATTAGTACCCTAGTAAAGTTCTGTGTGAAGGGCTGCCATCTAAACTTGGCTCTGTGACTCTTACTGTGTGACTCTTGGAAGACTTAACCAGTCTAATAAGTGGACTCAACCACGTGGTCTCTAAGCTCTCAGTTCTAGTTCTGATCCAGTGCACTCTCCTAGGCCTGCTGCTTATATTCTGATTAAAAGAAAGCAACGTGCTGCTGCTTTCCCTGGTTCCTGTTGCTGAATCGCAGCTTAGCTTAGACAGGCAATGCATAGAGTCAAGATTGACAAGAAGTAGAGGGGAAAGTTGTCTCCTATTGACGGGTGGACCCCTTAAGCAGGTTTCCTGAAAAACCTCCTCGGGATGGGTATAACTTCCAGCCACTTTGCACTCTCGATCCCTAGTGTAATGTCTGACACTCAGCAGATGCTCAGTATATAACTGTTCCAGTCAGTACATGATTCCAATTAAATGTGCAGTAAGTGCTCATTGTTTTGGGTGTAGAGATTTTAGAATGAGCAGCTGTGAGGGCAGGCTTTTTGTTTTTGTGCTTTCAGCTATTGGCTCTTTAGAAGCATAGCATCCATCTCTTTCCATGGGGACTGTGCGGTACATTAAGCTGCACCAATTATTTGTTGGCTTCAAACCAGTTCAATTCCACTCCATCTTTCTTTGATGAGTAGTTTGAATAGGTTGTTTCTTTCCAATATAAACTTTAAGTCTATGATCTTATTATTACTCACACTTAAACCCATGAAGACCTACTCATGTGCAAACTCTATCTTTTGTACTGACTCAACTATTATTCAGCTGAGGGAAGTAATGCCAGCAGCTCCTCAGATAAGCGGTGGACTCACTGCCATTCTGATTTTCAAAGCTGTCATAACATCGTGGGCATGTATTGCTTAGAGAAAGATTAAAAAGCAGTTTAATAAAATATCAATAGAGATTTCCTTTATGATGAGTAATGAGTTACTCTGTTCTGTAATTTTTAGTGTTTTTCAAGTTTTTGTGTTAATTATATAATCATAAAAAAGATTTTTTGTTTTTGTTTTGTTTTTAGTTTTTTGAGACAAGTTCTTGCTTTGTAGTTTAGGCTGACCCTGAAGTCATGATGTAGACCAGGCTGGCCTCAAGCCTGCAAGCCTCCTGTCTCTGTCTCCAAGGGCTGGAATTATAAGCGTGAGGCACCACACCTGGCTAAAAAGGTTTTGATTACAACTTTTATTTTTATTTATTTTAGATTTTCAACAAATACCTTTGATGTTTAATATAGTTGTTTCTCTGTTTTTTGGTTTGTTTTATTACTAGGGGATTGATCCCGGGGCACTGTGCTATTGAGCCACATCTTCAGCCCTTTTTTATTTATTTACTTATTTTATTTTTTTTTTTTTAAGGTTTTTTGAGACAGGGTCTCGCTTTGTGGTTCAGGTTGACCCTGAGCTCAGCCTCCAACTCACATCACAGCAGTCCTCCTGCTTCTGCCTCCCCGGTGCTGGGATTACAGGCGTGAGCCACCGCGCCCGGCACTGTGGTATGTGGTATTGGTTGCTGCTGGGATGAGTCTCCACGCCCAGTATTGTTATGTGGTTACCGGGGATTGAACCTGGGTCCCTGCACTTGCAAGACAGGCGCTGGAACCACTGAGCTATATCCCCGGCCCTACTTATTTTAATTTTGAGACAGATTCTTGCTGAGTTAGTTGCTTAGCTGGCCTTGAACTTGTAATCGTCCTCCCTCAGCCACTCTAGTAGCTACACTTGCAGGGGTATGCCATTGCACTCAGCTTAATACAGCTTCTGTAAAGCAAAGAAATCATTGTCATACTGAGTGTTTTGTTTCGTTTTGCTTTGTTTTGAGATAGGGTCTTACTATGAGGTTCAGGCCAGCCTTGAATTCACTATGTAGCCCAAGCGGACCTCAAACTCATGGCAGTCCTCCTGCCTCAGCCTCCCAAATGCTAGAATTATAGGCCATATTGGGTTTTTTTTAAATTCAAATCATTATTGGTACATTATATATACACATCATCGTCGCATTCAACATTGAGAGTTACCAGTATATGACATGACTTGATTCTCATTTTTTTCCATTCCCCTACCCACCCTACAACCCCCATCCCCTATATATATAAGCTTTGTTTCCTTTTTTTATTACTATCATATTATTCTTTCCCCTCATTATTTACCCCTTTATTTATTTCCTTTTAAATATTTTCTATTTCACAATATGTAGTATATATACTAGAACTCATTTGCATCTTCATTTTCTCATACCAGAGAAATTATATGATATTTACACATCTGTGACCTATTTTTTTCACTTATGAGGCTATTCTGAAGGTACATCCATTTGAGTATGAATGACTCAATCTTATCATTTTTTTATGGCAAAATGATACACCATTCTATAAAAGAACCACATCTTCTTTATCCATTCTACAGTTGATGGACATTTTGGTTGTTTCTAGGATTTAGCTATCACAAACTGAGCTGCTATAAAGATGGGTGTACATATGTTGCTGTGATATGAATCTTTTCATTCTTTTGTGTATATACCTAGCAGAGGAATGTAGGCCATGTTGTTTTTATAGAAAATGGATTTCTTTCTCACAAAAACGTTTACTTTCCAAAGAAGTCTGAATGAGGTTGCTGTGGAAGTATTTGATTTTAATGCCCCCAAGTGACCTGAATAACCCTTGATTATACATAGATTTGACCTTTAAGCATTTGCCATGGCTGAAGATCTATGCTGATAAAAATAGTAAAAAAATAGTTATCATTTCCTGAGTTACTTAAAATGCAAATTATTGGAACATCCATAGAAAAGTCTGATAGCTTTCTCAGTCATCATACTGAAATCTCCACCGGAACTGTGTGTTTGTAAAATCCAATACATGGAAAACAATGTATTTTCCTTCCATATAATTAATTTCATGCTATTCTTTCCTTTCAGATTTAGAAATAGTGGGATTTATTGATATAGCAGATATTTCAAGTCCCCCAGTTCTGTCCAGACATCTGGTCTTACCTATAGCACTTAACAAAGGTGAGTTCTCTTTCTGCCCCACTGACCCACATGAAGCGTCATGTTATTTAGAGCTCTTCTGAAATGTTGGATAGGAGCTTTGCCCATTTTGCAGACTCTAAAGAAAAGGAATAGTTACTGAATTGGATTTTGGAAAGTGATGATTGTCTACTATTCTAGAAAAGAAATTCCACTGCTTCACACTCTGGAAATTCTGCCCACATATATAATTACAAAGAAAGAAAATGGGCAAAGTGAAATGCATGTATAGGAGGAAAGTGGAGAGGAAACTATGAGACAGCAGGAACACATTGTTTGGGGTGTTGGTACCATGCTAACCTGGACATGTTCTTCCTGTTAAAGTAAGAAGTTTTTGAAGAAGACTGAGCACACAGTGTTCTTGGAGGAGAGTAGTAATAGGAGGATTCGTGTGTCAGCAAGGTGTGAGAAAACCTGGAATTTGGAATCCAGTTAAGACACTTTGCGGAGTAGCACCCTTAGAGTCTTTTGTCCTGCTTGCATGGAAACCGGCAGTGTTGAATGCTTTGTATTTATGAAGATGGGTACCTGAGCCTCCTGGTAGCATCTCACCAGCCTTCCCACTAGAACTGAGGGAAGTGAGCTTTCTGTGGGTAGCAGCTTTACTGAGATAGAATTCATAAACCATATACCTCTCCCATTGAAGTGTAAGAGAAATGGATTTCCAGCATTGGTATAGAGTTTTACAAATCATTGCAATTAATTTCAGAACATTTTCATCACCCGTTTAGCTACCATCCCTCAGTCCTCTGGCCTCAGGTTACCCCTAATATCCTCTGTCCCTACTGATTTGCTACTGCTGGATGTTTCGTATAAATGAAATTTACACAATTTTCATGTGGACATCAGAATGCTGGAGTAAATTTTCTTCAAATTACTGTAAGATCCTTTACAGCTCTCTATATCTTCCTGCAAGGCTGTCCACAGCCAGAAGTGGTATTGCAATTGGAAGTTTCTGAGGCGAATCTCTACCTAACCTGTCTTTTTTTTTACAGAAGGTGATGAGGTGGGTACTGGCATCACTGATGACAATGAAGATGAAAATTCTGCCAATCAGATTGCAGGCAAAATACCCAACTTCTGTGTCCTCCTCCACGGCAGCCTAAAAGTGGAAGGAATGGTAGCGATTGTCCAGTTAGGGTAAGAGACTTGTTTATACTTGATTGAATAGAAGGGTTGAATAAATCGGTTCCCAGGATGAAATGTTTCATACTTTTCTGAAAAAAAGAAAAGAAAGAAGGTGTTCATCCCTTTTATCCCTTTCCTGCCAAGCCCCTCCCCACGCTGTTCTAAACCTTTCTTTATACTACCTCTAAGCTAATACTCTAAACTACTCTCCAAATTATTCCTTAAAATAAGTGTGGAGTGAGTCTTTTAATTCGTGAATACTGTTCTATATTATATTCTTTTCAATTTTCCTCTTTTTAAGTCTTATCTGGGATATCTGGCTTCTGATTATAGCAGTGCTACCACCTGACTGTAAGATCTTTGGCAGACTTCACAGACTGCTTCTATAAAGTGAAAAATAATGCTGAGAACACTTGAGTGCTTCACTACGTGCTGGGCGCTCCTCTGGGCGTCTTAGGCATGTTAGTTTAGTCCTTCCCAACAGCACACTGCAGGTGGCGTCAGTGTTAGCTGAGTATTATAGATGAGAAGATGAAGTTTCAAGAGGTCAAGAACAGTAAATGAAAGTGCCAGGGTTCTCTCCCTGCACTCTTAATCCAGACATGGAGAGCCTATACTCCGCTTCCCGTGAGAAAAGCCTCCGCAGCCTCTACCTCTGCAGTCTCGAAACCTGTGTTGCTCTCTGCTTCCCCTGCTATGATACCTCATGTTAGAAAAGTCACCTCCTGGCTGTCGGCTGGGATTGATGGATATAGAAGATGGAGAGGGTAAAATAAACCACAGGCTCCTTTCTGCTTCAGTGAAATTAGCTGACCCAAAAAGAGGAATGTAACTGGAGACTGAACTCGAGGATATGCTAAGCTACATCCCCAGCCCTGTTTTACTTTTATATTTTAATTTTCTTTTGAGACCAGGGATCAAACTCAGGGTCTTGCCTTTGCTAGGCAGGGACTGTGTCCCTGAGCTACATCCCTGGCCCCCCTTTCTTACCTTTAGACAAGGTCTTGCTGAGTCCCTGAACGCCTCAGGCTGGGCTCAAATTTGGAATCTTCTTGCCTCAGCCTCCCTGAGTGCTGGAATTAGAGAAATGTACCACCATGCCTGGCCACAATTCTTTGTAATAAGTGTTAATCTCCCATACTTGGTGATCGAGCTACCTGTGTTGACTGAATAGGAAAAAGATCTTGGCCCTCCGAACATCTGGGGAGTTTCCCAAGTAACTGAATGATACCCTCATGCCCTATGTTAGAAAGTTGGTGCCCCGGGAACCTGGTAGACAACCATAAAGCCATGGAGATTGCAGCTGTTATTCCTCCTCATCACCCAGCAGCTACCTACTGCCATTTGTGATTTTTCGTGCTTTTTAAAAAACTACTTCATATTTGCCTGAATAATAAATGTCTCAGAGACTATAAATATTAGGGGACAGCAGTGTGCACTTTCAGGGTTAGTGTTCGGCTTTGGTATAAGAATTGTGCCTGATCTCAAAGCTGAAGATTGCATCCCTTGAGAAAAACAGGCTAGACTTGTTTAACTTGATGGTGCAAGGTTTGATATTCTCTGTCTTCTTTCCATCTAGTCCTGAATGGCATGGAATGCTGTACTCCCAAGCGGACAGCAAGAAGAAGTCAAACCTCATGATGTCGCTCTTCGAGCCTGGCCCAGAGCCTCTACCCTGGCTCGGGAAAATGGCCCAGTTGGGTCCTATTTCAGGTATAGCCCAGATCAGATTTTCCTTATCTCGACTGTGTTTCTTCCTGCTGTTTTGAAGGTCTCTGACTGTAATCTAAGAGCCTCCCTTATCAGAGCGCCTTGGTCTCTGACTCTGGATCTATCCAGGGAGAACCCCAAGGGAGTTACATGTCTGAGCTCCGCGCTCAGGGGAAGCAGCATTTAAGTTACTGTATGTATGTACTCTTTAACTGCTCAGAGTGAAAAGCTTGTTGGTTTTGTGTCCACATGTTTAGTGTCGAGACCAGGTTTCACTAAAGTTACTAAGTCTCCCAAGCTGGGCTCCAATTTGTGATCCTCGTGCCTCAGCTGCTCAAGCAGCTCTTATTACAGGTGTGAACCACCACACCTGGCTCCCTCTGATTGTGCTGTGCCTCTCCACTCATTCCTTTGTGCTGCTCGATCCTCAGGTGCAGACTGTAGAATCGTCCTTGACTCGTTCGGGCATGTTTCAATTTCAGAGGCATCTACCGGTCATTTTGTGTCAGGCCTGGATGTAAGAGGATGTAAGAGCTAGCTGGAGTTGCACAGAGTCTGGTGGGAAGTGGACTGGTAGATGGACTGCACAAAGTCAGGGCTAGCCTGGAGTTGGTGACCAGAGAGCCCTGCCTAGAGCACTCAGGGAAATCCTCCCTGAGGAGAGGCGCCCTATCTGAATTTGAAGAGATGAGCAACTCGCCAGACCAAGTAAGAAAAAAAGAAAAGCTTGGGGCAGGTAGGGCACATGTAGAGAGGAGAGAAGTGGAGAACTCCATGCAGTGTGGTGGGGGAGGAGGGGCAGGTGACAGGCTGGCGGGATAGTCTTAGCTGAATTGTGAAGAGCCAAGACTTTGGTCCAGATCCTGGGGTGCCTTTGGAGAGAAACTGAGAAATCTCACCCTGGTTGTGATGAGAATGGCAAGGGCACTATTGGGAGACTTGTGTTCAGCTATGGCTGCCTCTCAAATTGTGCATGTGGCCATGATCAAAGGGAGAGATGAGGAATTGCGTGTGGAAAGATGACTCTGGGAAGTAAAGATCTGAAAAGGCCTGGGGTCCTGCCGTAGAAGTTTCTCTTGTGGTCCTGGAGATGGAACGGTGAGAGCCAGCACAGGGTAGTGGAAGGTTTAAGATACTTCAGAGATTGAGGCAACAGGGTTAGGATTTGATACCTGTCCAGGTTTCCAGCTTGGGCTGCAGGATGAAAAGTAGTTTATTAATTGAAGTAGAGACTAGAGGCTGGAGATTTGGCTCAGTGACTTAGTTTCTGGCAACAAGCACAAGGTCCTGAGTTTGATCCCCAGGCCTCCCCTGCCAGAAAAAGAAGAATATTAACTGAAATAGAGTATAAGAAGAACTTTGGGAGGACCATATTTAGTGTATGTTGAGTTTTCACCCTTAATTGAGCAGAAAACTGGTCGTGGCGGTGTATGTCTGTAATTCCAGCACTGGGGAGTTGGAGTCAGAGAGATGACCATGTAAATTCAAACTCAGCCTGAACTATATATTGAGACCCTGTCTCAAAAAATAACGCAAACAGTAAATAAAGCAAAGAAGCCTCTAGACATTCCTGTGGCGTCTGGTGTTCTGGCAAGAAGCAGACTTGGAGGCAGAATTTTGAGTCCTAAAGATGTAGCTGATGCAGTGGTCAGAGTGAGGGAGATTGCTCAGCGCGGTGGTCCACGGATTTGAATTTTTGCCTACAAGAGTAAAAACCATGTTTAGAAATTCTTTATCCTGGGCTCCACCTGCAGAGATTCTGATTCAGTAGATCTGGATTCAGGCCAGAAACTTGCAGTTTTAATATTATCCAAAGGATTTAAATCCAGGCAATCCCTGAACTTCCTTTAGCCCTGGCCCTGGGGAAGCATCTAAGGTAAAAAGAGAGCAAAGAACCAACCCTCAGGCAAACAACAACTACAACTACTGGGGCAGTGGAGGGAAATATGAAAAGATTAAGCAAGTGAAAGAAAAGTAGCAAAGTAATGACACACACACTCCCATTTACATTCTTTCGAGGATATCAGCCCAAGAAGCTAGACCAAGAAGCTGCAGACTTTCTCAGTAAAGAGATAGGTAGTATTTTCAGCTTTGCAAACTATGTTCTCTCTGCCAAGCCATTCAGCTCTGGCCTTGTACCCATAACACCATGCAAATGAGTGACTGCATTCCAGTTAAACTTTATGGACTCTGAAATTTGAATTTGGTGTAATAGTCAGATGTCACGATATATTCTTTTGATTTTTTTTTTCTCTCTCTCCTCTCTCCTCCCTCCCCTTCTCTCTCTTTCTATCCCTTCTTCCTCTGAATTTGTTGCTCAGTGATCTCCTGGGCACAAGTGATCCTTCTGCCTCAGTCCATCACTAGCTGAGACTCTATGTACCATCACAATGGACTAAAAGCCTTTCTTTGCTCAGAAGACAGGCAACAGGTAGTTGCCAGTTCTTGCTCTAGGATCAGGGTACTGAGATGTAGCTTAGCGGTAAAGCAATTGCCTGATGTGCATTAAGGGCCTAGGTTCAATCCTCAATAACTAAATCTTATAGATAATGCGGTATCAAGACTTCGGTTTCAAATAAAACAAAAAACTAGAGACTAGAATGTGGAAGGTCTAGCCCCTCAGTGAGTATTGACAAGAAAAATTCTATACATCATTTACTCTTTTTCTGCATCTAAAGAGATAAAAATGTCCCCTATTAGAAATAGAAGCTAAGTCCTGTACCATGCACATACCTATGGTCGCTCCAAAACTGAACAATTCGGGCACTCATTCTGAACCAGTGAACTAATGTGATACCTCTATAGGAAAACCTTCAAATCCCAGACAGAGGGACTGCCATAGGAAGAGCAGCGCCTCACTGCTCATGCTCACAAGTTTTTCATCATGTGAGAAAATTTATCTCTTTTGAAGAAAGATGAACAAGAGAATTAACAGTTCAGGGGCTTAATGTGAAAGAGACGAAAGAATAACTGCCTTAAATAACTAAGACTCTTTGGAGGAACTACTGGAAACCCTTGAAATGTTACTGGAAACCTCTGGAGTAGGCTCCAGTTTCCTGCTCAGTACATGACACAACCTGTGCCAGAATGATTAATGCCAGTACAACCAACAAAGGTGCCATCCAGTCCAAGCCACTGATTTTTATTGATCATCAATAGGGGAAGGCTAACTATGTGCTAGGATACATAGACATGTAATTTCTCTGGAAACTAATGGAGAGAAGGCTTATAAAGAGAAAGACAAACATTCTAAAGTTAGGAATAGAATAGACAATATACGCTTGTAATTAAAACATTGTCCTTATAATAAGAAGGTTTTGTAGGAACAGTATTTGATTGTGAGTTACTCTGACCTTGATGTGTAGGTTTCAGCCAGACTCATTTCTCAGAACAAGTCAATTGTGGGATTAACTGTGTACAGCCTGCACTGCTTACAGCCTGCTCTGGATATCATCATTGTAGTCCTCTGCAGGAATAGGGCGGGGATGTTGCTCAGAGTAAGAGCACTCAACTAGTAACACTCAAGGCTCCCAGGGTTACCACCAGCACCACAGTGGGAGGAAAGTTTTAAAAGGAACAGAAGCCAAGAGGAAAGAAGAGGGCTTTAATGATAGTACAGAAAGAGAAATTCCATAATAACTGGAGGAGAACCCAGGGCAGAGAAAGTCACGTGTGAATGTGTGTAGATAGATTCCTTATCACCTTCATCTCACTGCTGTAGGATTCTTTTTTTTTTTTCCTTTATGTTTTTTTGTTTTGTTTTGTTTTTAAACAGGGACTCGCTTTTGTGGTTCAGGCTGGCCCTGTGCTCAGCCTCAAACTCACATCACAGCAGTCCTTCTGCTGTGGTTTTACCTTTTTTTCTTTTTATTCTGCTTCTTTATGGTATCTTCGACTTTATTATACAGCTCTTTTTTATTCCCATTGTCATATTTCTTACTTCTCAAAGTCTCCTGTTCTTTTTTCACAAATGCTACATTTCCTGTCTGCCAGTGCATTCATCATATGTGGGCTCCAAACAGAATTGATAGGCTCCAGTTAGATGCTGGAGTGCTTGGTACTGATAGAGTACTATAACAGGATCTAGAGAAACCACCTTCTGCCAGAAAAAAATGGTGACAGCTTTGTGGAGGGGGCAGGCTAGGAGCTGGCCTGCTAGTGGAGATGAGCAAATTTGGGTAGGTGAGCAGCAGTGCTCAATGGCAGAGAAACCTTTGGCTTCAGAACTAGGGCTAGTTGAGTGCCTCTAAAACCTTCAGTCTAACTTCTCTGAGCCTCACTCTTCTCTTTAATGGGACTAAGTATGTCTACCTTCTAGGATTGCTGTACAGAGAGAAGTTGTATATTTATAATATCAGACAAAGTTAGGATTTAGTAAATATTCTTTATTCTCTAAGTGCCTTGAGACCAGAAAAATCTCTTCTGGCACAGTTACTAGCATGATGCTCATCACATCCCAGGTCTTCCTGTAGGTACAGAGTGAAGATGTGAGGCTGATAGAGCAGTCCAGGCAAGGGGATGAATGCACCGGCAGACAGGAAATGTAGCATTTGTGAAAAAAGAACAGGAGAGTTTGAGAAGTAAGAAATATGACAATGGGAATGGCAGGGTAGTAGAAACAGCCATGTCATGTGCACAGGACCCTCAGCAACTCTACTGACTGACAGGGTTTATATATCGACAAGTACCGTGCTATAGTCTGAAGAGTTGGGCCATAGGTTTAAAGGAGTCAGGAGTGGGAAGTGTTGATGGAGGTCATTTGGGGTCAGTATTAAAGTTTTTGATTAATGACCAAATCAGGGGCAGAGAATATCTTGATCAGTTAGAGAAATGAGTCCGTGTCTACTTTTCTGCATGAACATTTGGTCAGTGGATTTCATCTTCCTGAACTGGTGGGGACGATTCTCTGCCAAGATATAAAGATGAAAGGAGCCAGTAGGTGTAAGTGTGCTGCCTAGATCTGTGGCAGAGCTTTCTTGACTCAGAAAGCATGTACAAAAGCAGGAGCCCCGCATATAGTTGTAAAACCACCAAGAGTTTGAGTTGTTGGAAGCAGTTTTTAAATTTTTTTTTTTCTTTTGAGAGAGGGTCTCGCTTTTGTAGTTTAGACTGGCCCTGAGCTCAGCCTTGAGCTCTCAACAATCCTCCTGCCTCAGCCTCCCAAGTGCTGGGATTACAGGCATGAGCCACCATGCCCGGCACTGTGGTATATGGTTCTGATTGCTGGTGGATGTGAGTCTCCATGCCTGGCATTGTTGTATGTGTTTACCGGGGATTGAATCTGGGACCTATGACTTGCAAGGCAGGCGCCAGAATCACTGAGCTAAATCCTCAGCCTGGAAGCAATAAACTATTAATCCATAGGATTGAGTACTCTTCCCAGAGAAAAATATTTTTCCTTGTCCTTTTTCTTAATTATGCCTGATTTTCCTTAGTTTTTTATTCCTTAAACCTGTGCTGCTTAACCCTCTAACCAGTGGCCACATGAAGCTACTCAAATTTAATTAAACCTAAATAAAATTTAAAATTCGTTTCTGCATGTCAGGTGCTCAACAGCTAGTGGCTACCACATTAGGGAGCACAAGATATAGAACAGTTCCAGCATCAGAGGAAAGCGGGAATTTCCTGGAGAGGTCTGGACTGGGACATGTAGAACTGCAGTACATATGCGTGTTTTGTTTTTGCAGTACTGAGGGTCAGACTTGGGCACTCTGAGCTACATCCCCAGCCTTTTTATTTTGAGAAAGGGCCTCCTTAAGTTGTTCAAGCTGGCCTCAAACTTGTGATCTTCCTGCCTCAGGCTCCTGAGTAGTGGGATTAAAACATTTTAATATTGTACGTATTGGTTTTGTCCTCTCTGGCCTTAATTTGTAAAGCAGGTAAGTGAAACTTATTTAGCTGGTGACTGGGTGATCCCTGTTAACCACATATAGCAATGCCTGGTGTGGTGACTCACGCCCATCAGCAATCAGTACCCCATATCACAGTGCCAAGCATGGTGTTTCATGCCTGTAATCTCAGCACTTGGGAGGCAGAGGCAGGAGGATTGCTGAGTTCAGGACTAGCCTGAACTAAAAAGCGAGACCCTGTCTCAAAAAAATCTTAAAAAAAAAACTGAAAGAAACTTGTTTCTTTGAAGACATTAAGCTGTTTTTCCCTGAAGTAGGCTTATTTGATTTCCTTCTTAGTGGCTTCCGTTGGGAGCAGGTTCTTCAAACTGATTGAAGTTCATGAGATTTCTTTAATTAACCAAGTGGTCAGACATAGAAGACTGAGTGATCAAAGAACTGCCAGCTTAATCAGAAACGCAGTTGATTGGGATTTGTCAGGTGTCATTTCAACAACGTCTTTTTCTTTAAGATGCTAAAGAAAACCCTTACGGTGAAGATGACAATAAAAGCCCGTTCCCCCTGCAGCCCAAAAACAAACGCAGTTACGCCCAGAATGTGACTGTCTGGATCAAACCCAGCGGCCTGCAGGTAACTTCGCTGTTCACTTGGGTTTCTTTTCCACTGGGGACAGGAGGAGGAGGTGGTTGGGTGGGCAGGCAGACAGACACTTGATTAGATTTTTCTTCCCTTTGATACTTCATAATTTATTTACTTATTTTCCCATTATTTCCAAAAAGGATTTCAGTGGCCTCCAGTAAAACCTGTACGTAGCAAAATCATTTCTTACACAATTTAGAACAATAAGAAAGCTAGAGAAAGACTGAAACCGGTTGTGCCTGGAAGCTAAGGCAAATGATTATAATTATATTTGAGAAGTGTGGTCAGGAGCTTCCGAGTTACATAGTTTTTTGTATGTGTGTTAGTGGAAACAGGCCAAGTCTTCTGGACAAGCATATTTTCCTGACATTGGATTTCAATGTAAAATCTGTAATGTGGTGAAGCACTGAACACTGTAACCATTGTCATCGTTAAAAACAGAACTATGTAAAGTCTTCATTTGGTTATTTCTTCCATCCCTGAAGTAGACTCCATGTGATTGCATTACATTGCTGAAACAGTCACAGGAACCAAAAGTAACACTGATCAAGGCACGCTGCTTTTCCTCAGCTGTCAGGGTCATCTCTTCTTCCCTTGATGTAAAGTCACTTACTCCTGCTTTGTAAAATTGCTTAGGAACCCTCTGAGCACCCCTCTTCACATTTCTTCCTCTAATGAGTCCAGCCTCAGGCACGGGAGGACAGGCAGCTGCCTGGCCCAGAATTGGCCCTGCTGACTCAGTGTCTCGGAGCCTCCTCCAGAGAAGCTGAGCCACATCTGCCCTAGAAAGGAAGAGTGAAGGCCCCCTTTACAAAAGTCGGTCTCCTTCCTTCCTCCATCCCGACTCCAGCACTTCCCGGGCGGGAAATGAGAACCAGTTCCATCACCTGTTACCCTTGGACTTTGCTTAAATTACTGTTTTAATTTTATTTTGGTAAAACACAAGTAACTCTAAGTGTACATTTTCAGCCATTTCAAAGTGTACAGTTCACTGATGGTGCATCCGTCCCCACTGAAGCTCCAGAACACCCTGACCACTCCCAAAGGAAACACTGTCCTTCCACATGCTTTCCCTGTCCCAGGCCCTGGCAACCACTAATCTGCCTTTTGTCACTATAGATTTGCCTATTCCAGGTCTTTCAGAGAAATGGTATAACGTACCTTGTAGCCTCTTGCATTTGGCATCTCTCACTGTGAATATTATTCGTGTTGTACATGTATCAGTATTTATTCCTTTTTATGGTAGAATGATGATATTCTGATGCATAAGTATGCCATGTTTTTTAATCCATTCACTCAGGTGATGGGCATTTGGGTTGTTCCCACCTTTTGGCCATTATACAAGATAATGTTATGAACATTCAAATTTTTGTTTAAACACTTGTTCTCAATACTTGCTTAAGAACTGGAGTTGCTGAATCTACAGTTTTTTATTTTTTGAGACAGGGTCTTGCTAGGAAATTCAGGCTAGCCCTGAATTCACTGTATTACCCAAGCTTGCCTCAAACTCACAGCCATCCTTGTGGCTCACCCTCCTAAGTGCTAGGATTAGAGATGTATGCCAGCATACCCAGCAGTAATTAACTTCTAGAACTGCCGACCTTTTCTCCAGTGGCTACGCCATTTTATATTCCCATGAACAGTGTTGTTAAGTGTTCCAGTTTCTCCATATTCTTAATACTATTCCTTTTTTTAAGGAGTGGTGAATGTGAAGTGTTATATAATTGTGGTTTCCTTGTTATATACAGTACATCTTTGGACTGGGACATAGCTCAGTAGTAGCATGCTCTTCAAGCACACAGAAAGCCCGGGGTTTGACGGGGGTGGGGCTGTGTGTGCATCTTTTCATGTACTCATGGGCTATTTGTGTATCTTTAGAGATCAGTCTCAAGTCCTGTGCCAATTTTTTCATTGGGTTGTCTTTTTGTTGATATCTTTATGGACTTAGGATAGCAGACCCTTAGAGATAAATGATTTGTAAATATTTTCTCCCATTCTGCGGGTTTCCTTTTCACACCATTTTCTCCTTCCAGTAGTGTTAGCAATACAACACAGCAACTCAAGTTTGCAAAACCAGGGCTCTGGCCAGCCTGAACCACAAAGCGAAACCCTGTCTCAAAAAACCTTAAAAAAAAAAACCAGGGCTCTGCTAGAGCTACGCCCCAGCCCTCTTCTCACTCTTATGTTACCTGATGTACAAAAGTTTTTAGGGTTTTTTGAAGCAGGGTCTCAAAAAAAAAAAAAAAAGTTTTGGGCAGACGATGTAACTCAGTGGAGCTGCATTTGCCTGGAAAGTGCAAGGTCCTTAATTCAATCCCCAGAACCAAAAAAAATAAAAATTCTTAGTTTTGACTCAGTAACAGATTTCTATTTTTTGCTTTTGTTGCTTGTGCTTTTTTATGTCTTAACCAGGAGGTCATTGCCAAATCCAGGGTGATAAAGAATTTACCCCTGTGTTTCCTGGCAGAAGTTTTTATAGCATTAAAGTGTCTGATCCATTCTGAGTTGATGTTTTACATTGTTGAGGTAAAGGCCCAACTCTCTTTTGCACATGGATCTCCACTTGTCCCAGCTGCTGAAAAGACTCTTCTTCCCTATATAATGGTCTTGGCAGCCTCATAAAATAGAATGAGCCGTAGACTTATGGATTTCCTGATGTATTACTTTGAGACTGATTTATTGTCATCCAGCCTTCTGAAGGAAGTATTTGTGCTTTTCAGTACTGGTACTGTAGCACTGAAATATACCCCTGATCCTTTTAAAATTTGAGACAAGCTCTTACACAGGCTGGGCTTTAATTGGTGATCCTCTTGCCTCAGCCTCTAGCACAGCTGATTACATAGATGCACCACCATGCCTGACAGGGACATGCTTTCTTGATGTTGAGCAGAACACTAAGGACCTTCTCCTTCACCTATCCGGACTGTATCTCCATTCTCCTTTTCATCCCTCTAAACATTCAGAGACATCCATTTGTGTTGTTTCCTTGCTTTTTGCTACAGTTCTAATGTTAAATTCTTTCATTCTTTTACCCTCAATAGACAGATGTACAGAAGATTTTGAGAAATGCAAGGAAACTACCTGAAAAAACTCAGACATTCTATAAGGTGAGCCTGTCAGAGCGTGAAGAGGGTGTGCCCATGGGGTGTGCACACGGTAGTGAGCACAGGCCAGGAGCCCGAAAATACCAGACTAGCTAGCCCTGTGCCGCTCGTGCCTCGCGTCTCTCACCAATCAAGTCCATGCACACAATAGGTCTGAGTCTTCCCTACAGTGTTGGACAGGCCCAGTTGTGCACATGAGGAGGGCGTCTCCCTTACAGCCACCACCGTGTCCTCCCAGCACGGGTGTCCAATGCAGCCCACATAAGCAGTGTGTGCCCTCCCAGTGTGGAATCGCCAAGAACTATCACACTGTGCCAGAGAAGCACCTTGCAGGACAGCTTCAAAAATCACGTTTGAGTTGTGAAGGGGGTGACCCTCCCTGGTGGCTAATCCAGAGCCACTGGCACAGACTGCAGTCATGAGGGGTAAGGGTGAAGGACATTTAGGCTCACTCCACTTTTCTCCCTGTCTTGGCTAATTAGCCTGAGCTCAGAGAAAAGTGCATCGTGGTTTGCTAATCTCAGAATACACCAGACACAGTGGGCTTGGGGCTGGCATCTCTTCTGGAGAACACACACTGCTACTTCAAGTGTTACCTCATCACCTTGACTCACTGTTGTCTTCAAAACTAATTATGCAGCAGGCTGGTGAAATCAAGCAAAATTCTGAGCCTTAATCAGAGTTCAGCAGAGCTGCTTAGCTGGCCAGACCTCTTCCCACCAGAAGCTGCCACAGCTGCAGGCCATCTCTGCAGATACTGCACGCAGTTATCTGTACGAGGTGGCACGTCTGGGCTGTGTGGCCTTCCTCTCAATTTTTGTAGATGATAGAGGATGCCTGAGGGCCCGTTTTTCCTCTCTGCCTTTATGTAACCCTACACAAGTGCTAGAAAGGGCTTCTAGCAACTCACTGCTTTGGCTCCTGCAACGGACAGGGAAAGAATTGTCCTCACTTTGTGATGAGGCCTCTGAGACCAAGAGGCTCTGCAGCTTGCCTGGTGGGCGCTTATTTGTGCACTTCCATCCTCTGCCCCCTGCTGCTTGTGTGGCAGTCCTTCCTGCCTACTTCTCTAAACATGCTCGTTGGCATTCAGTGCAAGCCCACACTGCAGAGCCCCCAACGGTTAAGAGGCCTTTGAGATTTGGAACAAGTCTTTTCCAACCATGAACACAGGGAAATCATCTTCTTGTCATGAGTGAGTACAGGATGTGTGCGGTGCTATTACCTGCATATTTGCCTACCGTGGTGTGGACAGAGCGTACTGTCCTTTTCTAGCTGTGGGCCACCTGTCCAGGAAGCACATGTCCACTGTGTCCCCATAGACAGTACTGGCTTCTCTGCATGAGCACTGATTCTTGTGTAAAAATGCTCCCTGAAAGCTGAGGGTCAAAAAGAACGGACTGTCGGCTGTGCACTAAGGAAGTACTCGAGGAGGAAGGCACATTCCAGGTCTTCATTGTCTTGCAGGAGCTGAATCGTCTACGAAAGGCTGCCCTGGCCTTTGGCTTCCTGGACCTGCTAAAGGGCGTAGCCGACATGCTAGAGCGGGAGTGCACACTGCTGCCCGACACAGCACACCCTGATGCCGCCTTCCAGCTGACCCACGCTGCCCAGCAGCTCAAGCTGGCCAGTACTGGCACTTCTGAGTATGCCGCATACGACCATAACATCACTCCTTTGCATACGGACTTTTCTGGGAGCAGCACAGAGAGACTGTGAACTGATTTCAACTGAAAAGGACTTCGGGTACATTCACCTCCGACACAGCTTCCCAGGGACCTTCCCAAGGCTGCCTCAAAGCACCACTCCCTGGCTGCAGTGGCTGCTCCAAAGTGAAGGGCTTCAGGGGGTAAAAAGGACTCGCTGGCGGGCTTGAACCCAGCTTGCTGGCTTGGTGTCTAAGCTGCTGCTCCAGTGAAGGATGCATCTCAAGAAGCTCAGGCGGCAGAGCAGAGCTCCCACCTTCCTCTTCCTCAGGAAACACCAGCCCGGGCTCCCACTCGCGAAGTCATCTCCTCTTCAGGTTTTGTCTCAGCTGTAAGGACATTTTCAAGCTGCTTGGGACTTGCTAAGGACAAACTGAGTATCACTAAGCTCCAGAATTTTACTTAAAACTTGGTAAAATATGCTAGTTATCCTTTGGTGCTTTTGGTGTATCTTGAGATTCGACCTTTTAAACAGCCACCACATACATGTAAAATAATTCCTGTTTTTTTAATGAAAATAAATTAGTTGATTTTGTATAAGATGCTTCCACTGAGAAACTAGTGGTCTTTTGTCCCTTGGTCTATCCTGTCACTTGAATATAGTGGCACAAATTCAACAACCCAGAAGTTCTCTGAAAGTCCGTCCTGATTTCTTTATCCAACTCCGACTAGGCTCTGCTGCCCGTGCCAGGATCTGGCTGACAGGTCCAGGCAGAGCACTATTCAGAGTCAGCCAGGTTCTGAGTCACCCACTAGCTTATGCACACTGTGCAAATCCTGCACATTTCTTTACATTGACAATGCTTTTCCAGCCACACTGTGCCTTCATTCACAAGACCTCCCTCAGGCTTTAACCAGAACAAACATTTCTGGTTTACTCTTCTAAACGACTAGATGATATACAGCCTAAACAAGGTTGAAAACCATTAAATAATTCTAAAGCACAAATTGTTAGCATTTTGATTGCAAATGTTTTAATATAAATACACAGTTTTCCTCAGCGATAAAGGGGTTTCTAACAATCACTAGGAATACAGGGCTTTGCCACGAGGAAATAGCATCATCTACTGCAAAACTGATCTGCCGGGTTACAGAGTCAGGTGACAGGAAGTCAGTACACACGGATGTTGACAGAAGTTACAGACATGCAAAATGCCCTTCAGTGTGATGAGTGTAAAATACCAGTCAGCTTCAATCAGATGTTTTAGGTCAAAGCTGAACAAGACTCCTTTCTCCCAAGGACACTGGTGATGGCAGAACAGAGAGCGCAACTGTGCCTTAAATTCTTTCAGTGCAAGTGTTACTTGAAACACTTATTTACCTGGTTTACATGGAATGTACTAGAGGAAGCTGATGGGTTTTTACAGTGGCCAACTATAATGGCTACACTTTCTTCAGTTCACCTTTGGTGGGTGTCTTGCCAAGACTCCCTGTTAAAAAGACCAGCAGGTCATTCCCCAGCCAAAGTTCCTCCTCTGTTTTTAGTGTCTTACTGTAGACAGGTAAAAAAGCCAATCCAGCAACAGCAGAAAAAACATGTTTGTGAGGTTTAAAAACATCCAGCCTTCCCACTCAGAGAAGTACACAGGAAATGGTCTCAGCCCCAAGGGAACGAAGACCAACTTTCAGTGTGTGCACACATCAGACAGCTGCGTAGGCAGGCAGGGCCTACTGCAGTCTGGCTGGGGTTCAGCTGTGTAAGTGCCAGTCTGACCAATGTGTTCTCATTCTTTTCTGACCCCTGCAGTCACCCGGGTTTGGAATGAATACTCTGTTTTCTAAACAAGGTCTCCTCTTTCTTTAGAGTTGAGAACAGTCCTGATTTACCTAGGAATGAAGTGATCATGGTGTTGCAAGGCTCTGCTTCATTTCTGTCAAATCACCTTTGCCTCATCAGTGCCACACTGGTAAGCACTAGTAATAAGCACTGTGGTGATGGTTTCAGCAGGTACAAAATTGCTCTCCAGCTCCCCTATGACTCAGACTTATCAATGTCCAAAAACTCAGCCCCCCCCACCCCGCCACTACCCAAGTAACTCTTTGGGTACAGAACATTAATTAGGTCCTGTATGAGTCACTTTAATAGCATTCTCAGAGCAATATAGTCTTGTCTGTTTTCGCTACTAATAGGGAAAAAAGAACAAGTCCTAACTGTAAGAATGGTTGGTACCTGTAGGGACAGAGCACTGGGACAGGCTCTCCGGCATGTAAAGAACAGACTGGACAGGAGCAGGGAGGGGCTGAGCCTTTTGCTGTCATTATCTGCATATACAAGAATGAACCTGTTGTCAGATATCAGGAATCCATGTCATGCAAGTACTACACTAAGATGATACAGTAAATTCAGGAATGTTACTGTGGAAAGGGAGACAGCCTCACTGAGAATTTAATTGTTTAACTTTAAAAAAACTTTTACATCAGTACAAGAAGGTAAAACTGTAAGAATCACAGATTAGGCTCAAACTGACAAGAAGCCGTCTAACTCTCTGATTACTGGAGCTTTTTCTTTTTTTGTCCATAGTGCCGCCTGCGCTGCTTATAAAGATGACGAAAATTTATGTACAACCCTGAAAAAGAAAAAAGAAAGTTGGTTATAAGCGAGTCTTTCTGTGCTGTAACCAGAAGCCCTAGGCGGCAGGAGGCACTGCCTCCTCCCACAGGGGATTATTACTTCATTTGGTCCCACATTTTATTATACAAATTCCAAAACAAGATCTCTGATTAGCAAACATCATCTGCACTACTTAACTTTGTGCTTATTTCTTTCATCACATCTCTACCACCTGTTCACCTGACTGTCCATCTCATTTCTGAGGCATTTCAGAGTTAGACGCAGACACTGCTTCCCCCTCCACACTTCTTAAATATAGTGCAACAGTGTTAGTCTTCTTTATCCATGTAAACAATGAAATGCACAAATCTGAAGTGCAAAAATAATCTAATTTTTTTTTTTTTTTTTGAGACAGGGTCGCGCTTTGTGGTTGAGGCTGGTCCTGAGCTCAGCCTCAAACTCACATCACAGCAATCCTCCTGCCTCTGCCTCCCGAGTGCTGGGATTACAGGCGTGAGCCACTACACCCGGCACTGTGGTATGTGGTACTGATTGCTGCTGGGTGAGTTTCACGCCCAGTATGGTATGTGGCTGCCGGGGAATCGATCCCGGGTCCTTGCGCTTGCAAGACAGGTGCCGGAACCACTGAGCTAACTCCCCAGCCCAAAAATAATCTAATTTTTAACTCGGGGCTCTCTCAAGAACATACCAAACAGGCTCAAAGGCATGACACGAGCCAGGCGCACAGCGCAGTACCAGCTACATGATAGGCTGAGGTGAGAGGTTCACTTAAACTCAGGAGTTCAAGGCCCATTCAAAACTATAAACAGATTAAAAGTATGAGTTACTTTTGTAGGAAGTACAATTCAGTGAATTAGGAGACAGGGCTTCAGGATCAGAAACAAATTATAATCCTGCTTGAACACTGAGTAAATTGTGAGAAGGTTCTCAGCCTCCTCTTGGCTTCATTTTGATAGCAGTGTTAGAAACATTTAACAAATTTATTGTCAAAGACCAAACGTACATACATTCATTCAAATATTTACAGAAATGCTAACTGATGGGCAAACTGCTTTAGTTATAAACCTAAATGATGACTTAATTCTTTGGAAGAGTAAGAAAACAATTATTACAAGCAAACTATATACAGTCTTGCAAGTTAAGGTGCACAATACAAAGAAAAGACACCAATGCTAAAGTATATTAAATATTTCTACCCTTCTAACTTTTTTAGTGAAGTATTTTAAATCTCCTTCCAATGCTTATTAGATTTCACTACTTTCATTATGCCCAAGCATGAAGTCCAGTTACCAGGCAGGAAGCACGTTTACCTTACTCCCTTCAAAGTCTAAAACATTATAACATTTTGGGTAAGAAGTCCTTATGAAATAAGAAATAAGTGAAGCTAACCTGCACATGACTCAGCTTGAAATGTGCATCAGTAACTATAGCTCTTCCCTGGGTGGATGCCCTGCAGAGCTCCTGAAGGTTTGGGCCAATGGACCTTCTAGTTTTTCAGGCCGCTGCCCATCTGGGAAAGTCCCAAGCCTCCTTCCCTCCCCTCTGGCATGTCATGCTTATGCAGTCCTCCACGGTACCAGCTGGCCAGTGTTCCATGCCTCACTTCTGAGACTGGGTTTTGGGAGGCTCTTGGCTTTAATGCTTGCTCTGGGGAAGCCAGGTCATGAGCAGCCACATGGAGATGTGTCGGTTGACAACAGACAAACACCTGAGCTTGGAACAGACCGCTGGGCCCAGAGACATCCTGGCTGAGCTCCTGCTGCAGACCAAAACCACTGCTGCTGCTCCCTGAGCTGCCGACACTGTGGGAGGAGTCCCTGGTTTAAGAGGCTCCTGTGAGTCCCTGTTGAACACCACACTTAACACTCTGTTGGCCGGCAGCACTTCTGCTGGCCACCCAGAAGCCCAACTCACCCAGAGCCTGCTTGAGTCTTTTGTCAAACAAAGCAGGACACTTCTATTAATGTGTACATATACAGGGTCCCTGGGCATGCTTCTTAACACTGGGGAGTCTTAGCTTTATCTCCAGAGTCCTTATAGTTGTACAGCTCTTCAATTCCTCACATTTGTAACAATTTAGGTATACCTGTTTTGCCTTTAGTTCTTTTAGTTCTTAGTTTTTATGAATTAAGGCAAAACTTAATTTTGTAAAACTCTAAATTAGTAAGCAAGCAGGTCACACAGGATCAGCAAGGCACTCTCCTCCCATCACCTGGAACGCTTTTAAGACAACCTTTGGCTCCTTCCTTCCTTGCTGCCAGCTGTCCTGCCCACTACTTTCCAAATCTGAATAAGGAATGCACTAGTAAAACTAGTTAAAGATGCCATTCTGGGCCAGGGATTTAGCTCAGTGGTTCAGGCACCTGTCTTGCAAGCACAAGGGCCCAGGTTCAATTCCCTGGTAACCATATACAATACTGGGCGTGGAGACTCACGCCCAGCAGCAACCAGTACCACATACCACAGTGCCGGGCGTGGTGGTTCACGCCTGTAATCCCAGCACTCAGGAGGCAGAGGCAGGAGGATTGCTGCGATGTGAGTTGGAGGCTGAGCTCAGGGCCAGCCTGAACCACAAAGTGAGACCCTGTCTTAAAAAAAAAATAAAAAGAAATGGCATTCTGCTCTATTTGAGTTACCTTTAAGCTTTAATCATGAGATGAAGTCTTGCTATATTGCCAGACTAGCCTCAAACTCTTAAACTCAAGTGATCCTCCTGTCTCAGCTTCCCAGTCAGCTGGTATCACAAGCATATGCTACCATTCCGGTTCCCACTCTATTTTAAAAGACCTCCTTACACTGTTTTCAGCAAGAATGTCTTACAGTAGGCTGAGGCAGGAGGATTGCAAGTTTCAGCTTAGCCTGGGTAACTATGAGAGACTCAACCTCAAAAACTAATGAAAAACAAAAGGCTTGGAGATGTAATTTAGTGCAAAGGTCCTCAGTCCAATCCTTTGTGCTGAGGGCGGGGGTGGGCATCTTATGGTATATTCCCAGTAACCCAACACTTCAACAGCATGATTCATCCACTGGTTTCTTAAGATTTATTTCCATATCACCACATATTCTCCTAGTAGGTTTGTTTTTACAAAGTAAACTTTGTTTCTATGCTATTCTTCTAGAAAGAGAATTTTGAAGGGTTTTTTGGGTTGGTACAATTTGGTTTGATTTTTGATAGAGTGTCTCACTATGGTATTGTAGGCTAGCTTTGAACTCATTATATAACTCAGGTTGACCTTGAACTCAAAACAATCCTCCTGACTCAGCCTCCTAATTGCTGGGATCATAGGCATGTGCCACATACCCAGCTAAAGAAGTCTAACTCTGAGTCACTTAACTCTACTCTCTAAAAAGTGACAAAGAAAAGACTGCATCAGAGAGCTAATACTTACCTAAAAATAACATTATAAGGTAAATCTGAAGAAAAAAGGAAAATCTAACTTTGATTTTCACTGGGTATGGCAATGTAAAACTGAATCTTCCAGTCTCATTAAACACTGGAATGGACTGGATCACCGAGACAGCTGAAAACAGAGACAGGACACATGTTTGTTGGACACATCAAAGCAGCACGTCTAGTGACACCTGTCCAGCCCACACCCATGAGTTTGGTTCAGAGTGCTGGAAACGCCCAACCTCCCTCTGTGCAGAAAGCTCCCGCTGCTCCTCTTTCCCCTCAAGTTTTCCTCAGAGGCCCCACAGCCACCAGCGAGAAGACGGAGGAAGGCAGTGATGGCACCGAGCTCCTGTTTTCTAGCCCCCCAAATCGCAGAAACTCCCTACCAGCTCACTCACTATGTGTCAGAATAAATGAAGTCATTTAATAAGAATGAACTCTGGAAAATCAAAAATACATAAACTGAAGCAAGCAGTACGTGACTACCCGCTTCCACACGTGACCCAGTGAGCTGCACTTCCCTGAGACACAGTGGGTCCAGGAAGGCGCCCACAAGAAAGCAATCCCTGAGAAGCCCCGCATCCATCTACCGGACCAAGGCTGGGCGCCCCCTGGAGCCAGCCCTGCAGTTCCTGAAAATACCTTCTGCCAAGCATCCCAGTGGGTATACAGGAATCCACACTGTGTATCGCAGCCACGTGAGTACCTTCCAGTCCATGTCAATGCAGGAAAGCATGTAAAAGGGATACCTGTTGAGGACAAGGACGCGATGTCAAGAGCCACCTGAGTTCTGAATGCAGCCTACAATTCAGGGACACAGAGGAATCCATCCTCATTAGCAACACACAGCTTCTTTGGAATAGGAAAGTCCTGGGCTGTCTCCCCACAACTCTTCAGTCAAGGGCCCAACACTGAGGTCTCACAGGAAGCTCTCTGTCCAGCACATGTGCTGGGTGCTGACAGTGTTTCTAGCTTTATTGCTAGCTCTGATCTATGTTCCCAGTACATGAAAATGGCAGGCTCTTTGTCTCTCGATAAATGAACTGTTACCCAAGTTAAAATACATAAAAGGCCTCTATTCTCAAGTCAGATAAACTGTGTCATAATAAATCTGTCTGTTCCCAAACAGCGGAAGTTCACGTGAAAGACCCGTATCTGTTCATCTTTACCTGAAGCATATCAGAGTGACAGTCAGTACCCTGGGGTATGGAAGGTGGTTGATACAATCAGACTGCTACTGCTACTCCCACTCATTAGTACCTCTGAAAATACCTGCACACAGGCCAAGAGCTGGGAAGCCAATCTGTAAAATCCTTGCTCCACTTGAAGAAACAGCAAAGAAGCAAGGAACATGTGTGTCTGGTACAGAAGAGCACTACTTAGACTGGGGCAGGTTCTTAAAATGGCCTTTCTTCCAATTCCAGCTAAGGATGGAAAAACTGGGTAAGAGGCCAACCCCAAACCTCAGTCATCTTGTGGTAAAAGATTCATATCTATCAGCCCCGTGAGGCCATCCTGACTAGACTGCTCCCTTATCCAGCCTGGGTTGCTCCTTCCACCTCACACTTGGCTGGGCCTCTCAAAAATATTCCTCGTGGGTGGGCCTTCCGGTCTTTGCAACACAAAAGGAAGATTCTGAAAGGAAAGTTAAGTGTCTTTCTTTCTGTGGTTCACTCCTGCTCCCTAGGGCGCAGGCTATTACGACCCAATCACTGTTCTAAAATAAAACTTACAGAGCACATTGGTAGACCCAGAATTCTCCATATAGGTATTCTTAGTCCCTCCCCGAGTAAGTTCCTCCTTCAAGAGGAAAGCTGCTCTTCAGGGTGAGAACCATTCGAACATCCTAACATTTCTACCCACCTGAAAATTTCAATTGTGCTCCACAAATAAAACACAAAGAAAACCACAGCCTTGTTTTGCATTTCTTCCATGGTGCCGAAGATGATAAACAGAATGAAATTTCTTCCAAGAAGCTATTTAAAAGACCCAAAAGAAAAAAAATTTTTAATATGTGTAAGATATAGCAAGAGTGTTTAAATTTTTAAAAAGTATTATCGTAAAAGACACACTGCCATTAATTCCCCTCAAAATCCACCCCCTTGCTTCCCACACACTTGTCCCACCTGCAGCAGGACTAACATCTGAGACAACTCTGTTCCTACAGACTATTTATGGACCGGAGGTGTGGGACCCTAACCTACCCTCCATGCAGCTCTTCACAGTCACTACTGGGGAAGGATCTCTTGCTAAATTCACTCCTTCAGTCAGAATCTTGAGCTCTGAGTCTCCTACACCCTGTGTTACTCGCCGAGTGAAGTTTGGGTTCAATTTTGGTCTTGCTCATCTCAGTGCTCAGCTTCTCTGCAGCCACCAGCTCATCAGTGCAGCGGACCCTCCTTTCCTGCACTGAGCAAGTTTAGCACCAGAGCTCACCATATGTACTTCCCCAACGAGAATCCTCTAACGTGTTTTTATAAGCCAACCAAACACAATCTTATTACTCTGTGATTACTTTATAACAGACTTTTTCGTCAGACCACTTTGGCTAGATACTGGGTCTCCCTCTGTGCCTCCCTCAAAGGGAGTAAAAAGAAAACATTCTCTCTCCATTTCCTGGGTTCCTGTTCTGTATGCTATTTACTCCTCCTCTGTTCCAGGAAATGGCACTCCACGGCTCCTGACCTCAGGGCCGAGACCACCTCCTACGTGATGTATGCAGCAAGCCTCCATGTGTGCCAAATGGTCTGTTCAACCTCCAGTGGCCAGCTCGGCTCTCAGCCACTGTGCTCTGCCTGCGGGACACCCACCCACTGATATGAAGGTAGAGAGCCCATCTCTTCCTTGTGCCCTAAAAAGTCTAATTTGTATTTGTAATAATTTTTGATACATTAAGTATATTATTCCATATTAGCAGATCGCTTACAGTCCCTTTTATTTTTTTAAACTGAGCAGTCTCTTTCCAAGGGCAGAAAACCTAGACACAAGGCTCTGCCTTGCAAATGATACTATCAGAATCCAATAGCTGGCGCACCAAAAATGCAAAAAACCAAACAACAGTGCTTCAGGAGAGACTAACTAGCAATCACCTGGTATGCCCTGTATCTCAGCAGATGGTGCTTAATGATACAACTGCAGAGCAAAGAAACAGGGCTAAGGGGAAAAGACTGACAGCAGTCAACACAGGAAATAAGACAACTTGGGATGAGGGGGAAGCCCATTCACCAGTTAGAAGAGCCACCTAAACACAAGAGACAAAGTCCAATGGGACATGAGTTCCTAGGGATGAGGGGGGGGTGGTAAGAGGGATTTGAGACAGAGTTTTACTGCTCAGCCCAGGTTGGCACTGAACTTGAGGCTCCTCCTCAAGCAGCTGAACTGCTCAGCTTCCCAGGTATTGGGATTACAGACATGTGCCACTACACCCAGATTAGACTTCTGATTGATTGCCTTTCTCTGCACTACACATTGCTAACCAAAGAGAATGAGGGAAGGTTTTCCTGCACCTACCAAGATTTGAAGCTCATTCTATAATTTTGTGATTTCTTGAGGATGTTATAAATCATAAAGATGGCCTGAAAAGTCTCCTCTGGAAAGTATCTATGTAGTTCAAAGTGTTCCCTCCTGTAAAACAGTGCTATACTTATACACATAAGGGTTTTTTATAACTAAGACCAGCAAATTCCTACACACCAACCACATAAATCCTGAACTTCTCATCCCCAGCCATGAGCTCAGCCACACAATACCTGTAAGAGCGAAGGTATCAAGGGTGAACCGGTGACTCCAATTGCTGCATTGATGGTTTCCACAACTGCCAGCATCTGGCAGAAATACATCATGTCAGCCACACTGTGGAATGTGTCATAGAAAGACTCTGCGGCACAAACATATCGGAGTGGTGAGTCATGGTATCTGGCAACAAAATCACTTTATAGGATCTTTGGAGAAGATCCCTCAGATCAGTCCTATTCAAATGTCTAACCTGAACAAGCCGGAGGGAGCAGGCTTCTGAGAACTTGAAGAGTGAGCTACACTAGTTACCAAAAACTACATACTAACTCAGAAAGTTCAGGAGCGCTAGCTCCTTGTCTAATGCCACAAGCCATGCCTCTAAGTCATTGTGACAACCAACACATGTTCCCAAGCTGAGCATTTCAAAATGCCCTCAAAGAAGGCTGAACTGTGCAAAATAAAAGGAGATTGCTATTCACATACTTATAATCTAAATCCTTAGCATTAAGAGGCTCCATTTAAAAAAGCAAAAAATTAGGGCTGGGGATTTAGCTCAGTGGTTCTGGCACCTGCCTTGCAAGTGCAAGGGCCCAGGTTCGATCCCCGGTAACCACATACAACAATGCTGGGCGTGGTCACTCACACCTGTAATCCCAGCACTTGCGAGGCGGAGGCAGGAGGATTGCTGTGAGTTCAAGGCTGAGCTCAGGGCCAGCCTGAACTGCAAAAGCAAGACCTTGTCTCAAAAAAAAAAAGGAAAAATTATTGCTGAAAAATTATGACTAATGAACCAATAATTTATAAAATTAGTCTTCATTCAAAATCTGTTCCCACTTAAGATTAGGCCTGTCTGTCATATCAAACTCTTGGTCTGACATTCTTTTTTTTTCCTCTTTGGTTTTTTTGAAATAGGATCTTGCTAGCAGCTCAGGTTGACCTCAAACTCATTATGCAGCCCAACCTGACCTTGATCTCACAGCAATCCTCCTGCCTCAGCTTCCCATCTGAGCCTGAGTGCTGGGATTACAGCATGTGCCACCATACCCAGCTGTGATCCAACCTTCTTGCTCACTGATATCCAGTAACATCAGAGCTTAGAAAGAGTAGGGTAGTCCTGGAGTACACTAACGACAGAGAGCTTCTCCAATTGCACATAAAGATACTGAAGAATGAGGTTCTGGTGGAGTTAGGCCAGTGACCAACCAAGATGACCCTTGAGGAGCTTCCAAGAAAACAGTTAATAACAGTTTTCAAAAAGGAGAAACAATATTTTTGTAAAAATTATCCAATTCATAATCTACAAACTCAAGTGTAAAATGATAAGTATGTACTGCTGTTTGACTATTTCTTTTCTTCAAGGAATCAATGCAAAAGTTGTAACTTTACTGTATGTAAGATAAACATTTTATTTTCCTAAGTTTAAATGTGACTCTTTTTAAGAAAAAATCCTTGGCAAGCATGAGGTCCTAAGTTCAATCCCCGGTCAGGAGAAAAAAAAAGATGCATCCATGTACATGCACTAAAATTACTCACTTGCAAGGGAAAAAAGAGTGGGAGGAAATATATGGAAATATTAATAGTAATGGGACAAGGGCTTATTCACTTCTTTCCACACAACCATCTCCACGCTTTCTTAAATAAGCACACTACTTCCATAATTAGAAAAGACTAAGGTACTTTTTTGATTTTTCTGTAATTATCACTCATTTTATAATTATAAAAAAATAATAATGCCACAATGTATATATTTTCAAAAAAGATTTTCCTGTACTTCTGACTCTCTCCTCAGAGCTCATCTTGCAGAAGTGAAATCTCTAGGCCTATTTCCTCACTTGGTATCCAGCCAGCCTGTGGCAGGCAAGGGAAGTAAGAGCTCCAACAGTACCCTGTGAGGCAGGAGGCGCCACAAGCCGGGGCTACTGTCTTCCAAGGCACAGAGTGCTGAGACAGGCAAAAGTAGCCCAAAGTTCCATACTTGCCTTTTCCCAAGATAAAAAACCGCACTGTCAGGTTAACGAAGATCCAGGAGAAGCCCAAGAACTGCACAAGATTATACATGAACAGGTAGCCTTTCTTCAAGCTTGTGAGTGCTGGAAAGCAAACAAGGCAGGAGCTGTTAACACTGTGTCACCGGGAGAGGTGCGCCGGGCACATCCGCATGGCTTCAGGCCCTTGTCCCACCTGTGCACCCAAGATCCCACAGGCATCTGACCCAGGTCTTCCGCACCTGGGCTCCTGCTCCTATAAAGCAACACGAGGGCAGCCTACGAGGAACACTGTCCTCCATGGTACATTTTCCCCAAGCTTCCTTGCACTGCCTGAGGGATAAGTACACAGACTCAACCAACCAAGAACAAGGACCTCTGGTAAAGAAGGACTATCTTCGATCGCATTACAATAGAGTTCTCAGCTCCCACTCTAGTTATCTTAATATAATCTGTAGCCTCTTATTTTCTGATTTTTTTTTTCTTTTTAAGATTCAGGGCAATCTAGCTCAAAGAGATAGAAACTATAAGTGAAAAAATATTTCATCATAGAGTATACTCAATTACTTGATTGTTAAGGACACCTGTGATGTACCAGGTCCTTGGAAAGACACTACAAAGACACAGTGACAGTGAAAACATGATGTTATCCTCCACAAGTTCACACCCGAAAGCCACAACACAGCTGGAGGTGATGAGCAATGTCATGTGAAATTTTCAAGGTGATAAAACATGACTTTAGGCTGGGAAGGCTGGAGCAGGCAGGTCTGTGTGGATAGGATATTACCGGATCTGGCGTTTGAACAGCAGGCAGGATGAAGACAGAACTACAGGGGGACAGCGTCAAGCTCCTAGTCAGGAAACAGGGTGCAGATTTTGTCTGCAGCAGAAGGTTCACGAAGGGTCAGCCAATTACAGAGTTAAGGAAGAAGTAAGGAGCTTAGAGCACTGGCTGAGCCAAAGGAGGGGAAAGGAAAGGACAGATCATGAGAAAAGAGCCCGGGGTTCAGGCTGTGACGCAGCCAATTGGTTCTGGCTGCAGATATTCCCCACAGACACTCAGCTGCTGCTAAAATCCTCACCACAGTGTAGCATGCTCAGGCAAAGATACCCTTCTCCCAGCACTTCACTAAAATTTCTTCAAAGTTACAAAAATTTATTGTGGTCCCATCATGAAGAACTTTTTTCATCAAGAAATTCATAATTTAAGTAAAATAGCTAAAGCTTTTGCTAATGTCCTAAAGATATATATGAAAGAATTTTTATGTTTCTAAAGTTTATTGCTTTAAAATAGGGAAAAAAAATTAATTTAAATCTCAAGGTGGACCTTTTTCAGTGTTATTGTCTCCACAAACACCTCCCTTCTGCTTTCCTAAAAGCATTTTTCTAAATTTGTGGCTATTGAAAAAAGATTTTTTTGAGACAGGGCCTTGCTTTGTAGTTCAGGCTGGTCTTGCACTCAGCCCCAAACTCACAGAAATCTTCCTGACTCTCCCTCCAGAGGGCTGGAATTACAGGTGTGACTCACTATGCCCAGCATTGTTGTATGTGGCTACTAGGAATCAAACTCAGAACCTTGCGCTTTGTTGGCAGGTGCCAGAAACACTGAGCTAAATCTCCAGATTTTTTAAAAATCTAAAAAAAGGTTTTTAAAACACTCTTTTAAAAACAAACTTAATTAGGGACCTGGAATTTAGCTCAGTGGTTCTGGCATCTGCCTGGCAAGCTCTAGGTCCTGAGTTTGATCCCCAGTAACCACATACCACAATACTGGGTGTGGTGACTAACGCCTATAATCCCAGCACGCAGGAGGCAGAGGCAGGAGGCTTGCTGTGAGTTGAAGGCTGGCCTGGGATACATAGTGAGCTCAGGGCCACCCTAAACTACAAAATGAGACCCTGTCTCAAAAAAAAACACAAACAAATTTACTTAGAGCCTCAGTGTATACAACACAGAAAAGAGCTGCTGTGATTGCAGCAAACCTGTCGGTTGCCTCCTCCTCCAAAGCACCTTTGGGAACCCTGGGGTACCACAGAACAGTTTAAAAACTACTGCTCTAAGACTGTTTGTCCTGTGCCAAGTAGAGTGGCTCAGCACTCAGGAGGCTGAGGCAGGATGATTACCTTGAGTTTGAAGCCAGCCTGGCTACATAATGAATTTAAGGCCATCCTGAAGTACACGGCTAGACCTTGCCACACAAAAAAAAATAAAAATAAAAATAAAAATAAAACTTTCTCCTTCCTTATGGCAGGCCAAATATGTGCTAGTATACCTTGAAAAAAGCTCAGTTAAGGACATACCAAGAGCCCTTTTACATCCTGCTGCTCAGAGTTAGTGTTTCACAGACCTGTGTGGTCTTCCCACTGGAATGCGAATGATTCTGAGAAAGGCTGTTACAACCGCCTCATCTGGCTCTGCACCAAAGGCCTGCTGTAGGATTTCATACAGCAGAAATGGAATCGACAGCGCCTGGATTTAATCTTGCTAGGCAACCCAAAAGATAAAACAGTTACTGAGCTTTTGCTTAGTAGTGGCTGGACAGATAGAAACACAATTGGATTTTTACAAGGTTGATGAATAGCAGCACCCTACAGAACCCTCATCTGAGTGTCACAATCACAGCTGTCTACGGCACAGCCTTGCGGGCTGAGGAGTACAGCCTCTGGTCCATACACACCTCCAAGCCTATGCAGGGTCTGGCTGCCATCTGCCAAGAGGCCTGGGCCCTAGCCAATAGTGCTTCCAGACATCGGCCACCCCAACCTGGGTATACCCAGAGGATGCCCGGGCCCAAACAGAAAGGAAATATTAAAGACATGGCTTTTGATGTGGCTGTGTGAACCTTAAGGAGTGGACATAAAGGATCTCCTGGGAACTCACCCACCAGGCTCGCTGGGCGAGGTCACTCACTCTCCTGCCACACGCATTCATCCACATCCCCCGGTTCCCACCCCTCAGCAGCAATGGCCACTTACTTTCAGGAGAACCTTGGCTCTCTAGTCTTAGTTTATTCAGGCGCTCTTCTTCCTGGAATTTAGACAAATTTTCCAAGAACACAGGTTAGAATCCCCATGCCTGCAAAAGCCCATCTGCTGGATTAGTGATCTGACTCCCTTGAAGCCAGTTCTTCCAACTGTGCCCAGCGTTCCCCTGGGGCAAACGGCCCAGCGCCCGGGACTAACAAGCCTCCCTCTTCCTCGCTGGATGCTCATCCTGAATTCACAGGGTAAAGACACTCGGCTGGCTTCCAAATTGCCAAGCAGGCAATCTTGTGATCTTAATAGCTGGCAAACCCACAAGACTCGTCACAGCCACAGAAACAGGAGAGAAGTTTAAGGCAGGAAGAAGCAGATTGCTATTTTATTTTTTTAAGACTTCAAAACTTTTTTTTTATGTTCCCCGAAGCTAAGGTTATATTTCTAACAAAAGTATGAACTCACATTTAGCTTGATAGATATAGATGGCCACATATAAAAATATTTATGAGTATATGTAACACTCTAATAAAAACAAAAAGAGCTCCGTCAAGAAATGGTATCCTCGGGCTAGAGCAGGGGCATATGAGATATGCCCAGCAGCAGCAGCTTATGTACCATAGCTCGAGAAAAGAAGAGCTTTAAAACATCTCACTGAAGTCCTACAATAATGGAATTCTTTCCAAAAGACCAAGAGCCAAATGAAAGGCTCCCAAAGGCAAAAGCTGCAACGATCTGACCAAGAAAGATTATTTATACCATTTATTTATACCATAAATATTTTATACCATTTATACAATTTATACCATATTTATTTTGTACTCTGAATTATTAACAAGTGGACAAATACATGGGAACAGATACATCTCCTGTGTAGAAAAATTTCAAATAAATTAGGTAGCTATTTCATAACAAAAGACAGAAACCTAACTCCCTCCTCCCTCAGAGTGAGCTATGCAGAGTGACTTTCCTCCAAATAGTAAATAAAAAGATGAGCCAGGGGCTGGCAATTTAGCTCAGTGGTTCCAGTGCCTACCTGGCAAGCACAAAGGCCTGAGTTCGATTTCTGGTAACTACATACAACAATGCAGGATGCGGTGACTCATGCCCACCAGCAATCAGTACCATACACCACAATGCTGAGCGTGATGGCTCACACCTGTAATCCTAGCATTCAGGAGGCAGAGGCAGGAGGATTGCTGTGAGTTCGAGGCTTGTCTGGG
>PVIR01018197.1:0-33886 GCA_004026965.1 Petromus typicus
AAAAAAAATAAATACATGAAAAGCAGAAGTTAAATTATTATTACTTATAGATTACATGATACTTTGCATTGACAATCTCAAAAATTCCACCAAAACTTTTCTATAGTTCATAAATAAATCCAGTTTTATGCCTAGGTGCAAAGTGAACAGTCAACCATCAATAGTATTCCTGTACACAAGGAACAAACTCACTGAGAGAAATTAGTGAAAATATTATATTCACAATAGCATTAAAAAGTAAAATAGTTAGGATTCAATCTCACAGAGGAAGCAAAATATCTTTACATTAAAAATTAATGTTCTCTGAAAAGGGAAATCAAAGATGATATCATGAAAAGATAGCCCTTGTTCTTTTAGTAAGTAGAACAAAGATAGTAAAAATGGACATATCACCAAAATTTTTATAGAGATTTCAATCAACTCCAGCAAAATACCATTAATTAACCTCACAGAACTGCATAAATAATTTCTAAAATTAATTTGGAATAAGAGGAGACCTAGAATAGCAAAAGCAAATCTGTATAATAAAAGCAGGTCAGGGGCAACACAAAGCCTAACTTGAAATCATACTACAGAGAAACTGTGATAAAAATAGTCAAGTCTACTGATAACACAAATAAACTTGAAAATCAGTGGAAGAGTCTAGAAAACTTACAAAGAATTGCAAATACACTCATCCATTATATTTCTTAGAAAGACCCCAAATCAGTTCACTGAAATGAAGATAGCTTCTTTACTAAATAATGGTTGAAAAACTGGCTTTCTATGTGATAAAAAACTAGACACATATATCTCACTGTGCACTTAAATAAAGCTGAAACTGATTAAAGATGTAAATATTAAAACAGAAATACTAAATATGTTAGAAGATAGAACAGGTAGAACACTTGAGGACATAGAAGTAGACAAAGACTTCATGAACAAAACACAGATCAAATGGAAAATACTATAAAAATATTTTTAAAGTTTTTGTTCTTTTCACAGTAAAAGAAATTAAAAATGGTGAAAAGACATCCACAGAGTGGGAAAAGATTTTATTCACTGGTTTGTCAAATACAGAAGTATTATCTAGAATACATAAAGAATTTCTTTTAAAAAATCATTCACCTAAATATAAAGACCAGATTCAAAAAAAGGGTATCTGTAATGAATACATACTTTTCAGGTGAAAAAGTACAAATAACAAATAAGTACATTTAAAAATCAATATCACTGGATACAGCAGATGTGAAAATTTAGTAACCCTGAAATTTCACCTCAATCCAGGAAGAAAGACTATTATCATGAAGGCAACCAAGAACAAATATTGCTGGGGCTTTGGAAGAAATTGAATCATTCCCACTATTGGTGGGAGTTCAGACTGGTGTACACACTGTAGAAATTAGTGAATAGGACCCTCAAAAAATGAAGACTACAGGTCGCATTTACCGAGCTATTCGCCTGCTAATATGTTGCTAAAAGAATTAAAAGCATAATGCCTCAATGATAAATGTATAATCATGTTTTTATTGGCACTTTGTAATAGCTAAATATGGAAAACAGTACAATTACCTGTCATGTGATTAAAGGATAAAAGAAATGTGGTTTTTTTTGAAAGATAATGAAATGTTATTCAGTCATTAAAAAAGAATAAGTTTAAGACATTTCTTGATAAGTGAATGTACCTTGAGAAAATACGGTTCAGGGAAATAAATTTAACATGTAACTATAAATCTTGCATTGTCACTCTGGTATAAGAAGCTAAAAGTGTAAATAAGGTTGAAAAAGAGGAATAAATTTGGGGATATGAGAAGAAACTGTGCATGATTATACTGGGTGTGAGATATTTTGTAAATAATTAAAATATCTTTAACAAAACAAATATAGTATTAGAACTGATCTGAGCAAATGATATATATGATTTTAAGATTATGATACACATTGTATTTAACATTGTCATTCACTAAACATTTTTGTTATGAAAAAATTTTTCATGGAATAGTTATATTATCTTTATTAATATTTATTTTTATTATATTAAAATAAAAAATTATTTTAAAAAGTGACTGAAGATGTAGCCTGATGGCAAACTGAGTATTTCTCCCATTTCCAGGAAACCAAAATTAAAAAAAAAAAAACTAAAATAGAGCCAGGGAGTTAGCTCAGTGGTTCCGGCGCCTATCTTGCAAGCTCAAGGACCCGGGTTCGACCCCCGGTAACCACATACAACAGCAGCAACCAGTACCACATACCACAGTGCCGGCCATGGTGGGTCATGCCTGTAATCCCAGAATTTGGGAGGCAGAGGCAGGAGGATTGCTGTGATGTGAGTTGGAGGCTGAGCTCGGGGCCAGCCTAAACCACAAAGTCAGACCCTGTCTCAGAAAACCTAAAAAAAAAAAAAAGAAAGAAAAGAAACTTAAATAAACCTCAGTGAATAGCAACTATAGTTTTTAAGGATACTAACATACAGATATGTTGTTAATTGATGGAAGAAAGTACTTGTCTTTGCTTATTGGTTCAAAATTATATTATTTTCTTCAAGTTATGTGAGACAAAAGAAAGCAAGACTGCTGGTTGCAAAATTTCACTCTTACCTGTGTCATTTGCAATCTCATTTACAGCGCAGTGGATGCAAATAAAACAACAGGGAGCTTGTCCCTCCTGAGGTGATTTCCTAAATCCAGGTCTGCAGCTCTCACTGCAGACAGAGCGGGGAGTCTGAGGACAATCAGATGGAGTAGGTAATTTTTGGAAATTCCACTTAATCTTTCACAGGCATAGTGACAAACAATTTGTTCGAATGCATACAGTGAAATATTTGCTTAAATTATGTATTTTTTATCTTTATTAGTGCATTACATATATGCATCATGATTGCACTCCATAATGGGGATTTGTACCAGTATAAGACACAACTTAATTCTCATTTTTTCCCATAGCCCTACCCACCCTACCACCCCATATACATAAAATTTGTTTCCTTTCTTGTTATAATCTCATTATTTTTCCCCCTTCACTCTATTACACTTTGAGTATTTTCTATTTCACAATATATAACATACAATTCTAGGACTCATTTGCATCTTCATTTTTTCATACCATAGAAAAGATGCAACATGTACCTATCTGTGACCTATTTATTTCACTTATGAGGATATCCTCAAGGTATGCCCATTTAAGTATAAATGATTCAAACCTATCATTTTTATGGCAGAGTAGTACTCCATCCTGTAGAAGAACCACAGCTTTGTTATCCAATCTCCAGTTGATGGACACTTGGGTTGTTTATTGGGCTGTTATAAACATGGGTGCACATCAGTTTGGAGATTCCTCAAAAAGTTAAGATTGGAGGTCCCATTTGGTCTTGCCATTGCCCTGCTAGGCATATACACACAAGAATTAAAACAATCTATATATTTAATGGCAAATCTATGAATATTGATTGAAATGTAGGCAAGTAAATGAAGCTGATTCCTATTCCTCAAATATCAGACAAATAAGATAATTATTTGCATTGAAAGGCACATTGTGAAAAGGCAGAAAGCACACAGATTTGTTTATTTTTGTATAGCAAAATGTATTAACTACAGATTCAACTTACCTCAGTAATTCCTGTTGCCCACTCTATCATCTTCTCTGACAAAGAAAACTGGTGACCAAGAGGAGAATGAGGGGAAAACTCTCCAACTTTCACTCTAAGTCTAAAACCTTCTGGAAAATTCCACAAGTTAAGTATATCATAATTTGATCCCATTTTATTTTTCTTGTTTAAGTTTATTTGTTCCCCATTAGGACTGTTCAACTCGAGGTCCATCAGGAAGGGGTGGAGCTAAAAAGAATACATAATTCTATGATGTGTTAGGAAACAAAATCTGAATGGGGACAATCTCTAATTTTCTTATTTCTTTCTTGTTTTATCACGGAACTTTAACACAGGCATCAAATTAACTGGAGTACTTTAAATATCATCAGATTTCAAAAAATTCAGCTTTAAGAGAAGATATTTAGAAAAAATACATACAAATATCTCCATTCAGAATTTTATCACTGTTTCTACATCATCTACATATAAGAGTGGTAAAACTGAAATGGTTATAGATTAAAACAAAATTTATATAAATATCCACATTTGCATATATACCACAATTGTAAATTTCAATTTTTTTGTAAATATCAATTTTTAATGAAAATATGATGAAATGAGATGATTTATTCCAAAGCCAAAATAATATCAATTATAAAATCATTACAGAATCTTTTGGGTTTTCACAAAGAACTTTGATAAGAGGTTTTGAACACTAATGGAAATCTCTATGAAATGGATCTTGATAGGAGAGCCTAACATTAGAAAAAGGACATTACCTGCCATGGGGAGAACACCATAGTGTCCTCACTTCCCACTGGGTGCAAGTGACCTTTTAGAAGAAGCATTTCCTGAAGGGCGTGGGCCGCCACATACACAGCATGGTATATATTGTAGCTTCCTTCACTCATAGCTGTGTCAAAACGATTCTCAGGCAGCCACGCCAGAGAAGCATTGGGAGTACAGTCCTTCAGTGAACAGTCAGATGAAGAAAATGAGCAATGGAAATTCTCAAACCAATATCGAGTGAGGAAGGTGTCTTCTGGGTACTTGAAGGGAGTAGCTGTTTGGATAAACTCATTAAAACCAGAAATTTCTTCGTGATGGTGGGAAAAAATGAGAGTACCATGGAATGAGTCCAGGATGAAATTTCTCCCAGCCAGGTCAGCGTGCCAATGTGAGTTTGTTACCCAGACTCTCCATGTCACTAAATGGAATCCTATCTCATAATTTACACTATTTGTACTGTCAGTATCATAATAAATGATAACCACATTTACTGGTGATATTTCCTTGCTCAAGAAATCTTTCATCTTTGGACTCCAGATTTGTGCTACAATAATATTTGAGATCATTTTTACAAATGCGACACAGACTCCATTCCTGTCCATCTCTCCTCTCACATCTGAGAGGAAATGAAATCCATTCTGACCTTCTGTGAGGACCAGTCCCACCCAGGTCCAGCCGAAGTGAAGCATCAAGTAAACCATGCCGAGGGCCAGAGATTCATCCTTTGGGGCCATCTGATGGAGAGAAGGAAACTGGCCATTTTCACTGAACTTAGAATTAAAAGTGCCAAAGGTAAGCTAAGTGGAAAAGATAATTGGAAGTTATGTGAGGAGAGCTGATGTAGCATAATCCTCTACTTGTGCTCTAATAAGAAATGCTAAAAAATGTATAAGGAACTAGTCATTATCCCATCTATTTAATCATCTCACTTATTATGTGCTCTGTTTTAGGAAATAAATCAAGAAATCTTTTGATTTAGTCTCTCACTTATTTTTAATATACATAAAGAAAAGGTGGGTAATTGATAAAGCTTGGTTTGTATACCTTGAGGATTTTCAGTTTATGTAAAACACAAACCCAGTCCATCCATTCACCATCCTTAGAAAGTGAACAGGAAATTTTGAACTAGTGTAACATGATTTTACCCCTCCATAGTTACCCTCCCTCACCTGTGGAAATTTGTAAATTTCCAGGAATGGTCCGGCTTGAGAAGAAGTGACCCACGGTGATCCTATCAGCAATGCTATAGACTTAGTCTCTCTTCCACAGCTATAGTTAGGTGTCCCAGATTTTCCTGTGTGTAAAATGAGGAAATTCTCTAATGACATCCAATGACTGTAAAGTAAATTGTGGTACTCATAACCCAATGATATGTTTGGTAAAAGATGAGGATTCCTGTTGATCTCTTCAATGGCAAAAATGAAGGCTAGAACATTCTGGAAATTGTTGGATATAAGACTGAAAAGACAGAAAATTAAACCTTAGAGAAGTGACTCAATGCATGATTGTATTCTAGTTGAGAACAATTCCATCTATTAATTGAATATTGTGTCTCTTCCAAATTCATATCCTAAGAGCTTTAACATGAATGTGCTGGCTTTACGAAGGTTTTCAAAAGTTGACTAAATTAAATTAGATTCTGCCTGAAGATTTATCACGGATGAGATTAATGTCCTTTAAATAGACCAAAGACAATTACTTCATATTTCTCTCACAGAAACGCTGACACACAAACCTTGAATTAGGTGCTCTCTTAATCTGGTATTATGGACCTAACATCTACATCAAGGTAAAATATCAAATAGAGAGATGGATGAAGAGTGTAGACACGAGGAATATGATTACATCTGTGAGGTAGATACGGTGCAGCAGAAGGCTGGCTTTGCCACCATCAAAACTCAAGAAGCTCCTTTGAATTTCAGAGATTTATAGAAGGAGAAACTTTGAAAAGGCAAAGACATTTGCAACAGAAGAGTAAAAACTCTTAGAATACTAACAAATGTGACATTTTACATATATCATCCTTTTTCACACTGAATATAGAGAAATAATTGTCATGAAAATTTAACATCTTTTAGAATGCTTGTTCTAAATACATTTTCTGACATCTTTTAAATAATCACCACGCAAATGTTATCCTTGCATTATGGACACAATGAAAAGCAGTTCAATGAGGAAAATTTAAAGCAGTTAATGCAAATAGAAGGAAATAGAGTAAGCTCAAATACATAACCTTATGCTTAATCTCAAGCTCCCAGAAAAAGAAGAGCAAAACAAACTCAAACCTCATACAAGAGAAGAAAGTATAGGGTTCACAGTATAAATTAATGCAATGAAGACTAAGAAAACAATTTTAAAAAGAATAAATCAAAGAGTTGTTTCTTTGAAAAAAACAAAATAAAATGGTGAACACTTAGGCAACCTTATCATAAAAGGAAAGCAAAGGCAAAGATCCAGACAATTAGGAAAGAAAAAGATGAAATCTCAACAGATCCTATAGAAATCCAGCAGAGAGTCAACATCTTTTATGAATTTCCATATTCAAATAAGATGAAAAAGAGAAGAAATAGGCTCACAAAAATTACCAAAGTTGAACAATGAAGATATAAACATTCTAAATGCACAAGTATGTAAAAGTGATAATGCAAATGTAATTGAAAAGCTATTAACTAAGAAAAGTTCTGGTCTGCTGAATTCTACAAAAAACTCAGGGAAAAGCTAATGTCATTGTTTCTTGACTCCTTAATGAAATTAAAAGGGATCCAGGGTTCCCAAATTCATTCCTCAGAGACACCATTTCCTTGATTCCAAAAGCAGAGAAATACCCAGTGAAGAAAAAGATCTACGGACAAATCTTTTTAATGAAAATAGATTTTAAAATCCTCAGAAAGATACTGGAAAATAAGATGCAGATGATTATCAAGAAGATCAAACACACTGATCAAGTTGGATTCATCCCAGGGATGCAAGGATGGTTCAACATATGTAAATTAATAAATGTAATATGCCATATTAACAGACTCAAGAACAAAAACAATATGGTCTTCTCTTAGATGCATAAAAGTATTCAACAAAATCCAACACCCATTCATGGTTGGAACCTTCCAGAAAATTGTAATAGAAGGTCTTTATCTCAACCTGATAAAAGCTATTTATGAAAAGCCAAAGCCAGCATCATACTAAATGTTGAAAATCTGAATCCTCTCATTCTAATGTCAGTAACACAACAGGATGTCCACTATCTCCACTTATGTTCAACATATTGGTGGAAACATTAGCCACAACAATTAGACAGAAAAGAAATAAAAAGAATTAACACAGGAAAGGAAGAAGTTAATCTGTTCCTATTTGCTGATGACATGATACTCTATATAGAAAATCCCAAAAACCCAGCCAAAAAAATGGTTTCTCCTGACTCCCACAAAAAACTACTTGCTTAATTACTAGGTTCAGTACTGTAGCTGAGTGCAAGGTTATTATCTTAAAATCAATAGTCTTCCTACATACAAATAAAAGACTTCCTGAGAGACAAATAGAGGAAACAACTACTTTTGAAATAGCATCAAAAATATTGAAATATCATGGAATCAATCTAACATAGGGCTGAAAGACTTCCTGTTTAAAAACTATACCACTCAAAAAATGGTGATCAAGGAGGATATCAGAAAATGGGAAATCAGACCTTGTTCCTGAGTAGAAAGAATCCACACTATCAAAGTAGCCTTATTCCCAAAACTTCTTTATAGCTTTCTTGCAATCCTGATTGAAATTCCAACAGCGTTTTTCACAGAATAACAAAAAAACAAATATTCCAAAAGGCCATAGGGAAGTATAAGAGACCTAGAATAGCAAAAGCAACTCTAGGGAACAAAGTCATGGAACAGAGTATCAGAATCTCTCACTTGAAAGGATGCTACAAGGTCACTGTGTTAAAAAAGAATAATAAAAAATGAAAAGCACAATATAGGTAAATAAACAATTCTAGTCAACTATGACAATGGAACTACACACCTTCCTTGGAGGAAAGATAGCCTCTCTGCAAATGCAATGTTTTCTCATTACAGAACTTCTACACAGCAAGAAATATGGACACTGTGAAAAGGCGATCGACAATTTGGGATAGAAAAAAATTTGACGGTGAAAAGCAAAAAAGAGAAAGCTTAAGTATAGAGAGATTGGGCATTGAAGTGAGGGCAAGGAATTGGGAAAATAGAAGAATCAACATATTTCATAGACAGGTACAAATTCCCAAGGTGAAATGTGATCCTAATGTATCACCAAATATACTAATAAATTTAATTTATTAAAAGAACATAAAATTTAGGAAAAAAATGAACTTTTTCATTTTGCTCAATCGTCTCTCTACGATCTTAAAATATTACAATATGCAAGATCACAGTATTCCTTTGTGATAATTTGAAAATTGAGTCATTATAAATGAAGATTTAGATTTTCTCTATGACTTTTACCATGTATTGTACCAAACTCATTCATAATTAATAACACTACCAAATATATGTTCCCATTGTATTTGTCAAACAAAATTTTCATAACTGTGATATAGAATCTTTCAAATTTTTCAAATTTAATTTATTTTTTATGCATGTTCCTCAAAACAGCTAGCTGAATTGGTCTTTCTCATTAAATTTCACAGTTTGTAATGAAGTTAAAAATATGTTCTTGTGGTTCCACATGAATTTTTGGACTTTTTATTTCTCTCTTTTATTTCTCTAAATCCTGGATACAACCAAAATGTCCACCAACTGCAAACTGGATAAAGATGTGGTTCTTTTATAGAATGGAGTATTATTCTGCCATTAAAAATAAGAAGATTGAATTATTCATACTCAAACGGATGTACTTTGAGGACATCCTCATAAGTGAAATAAGTAGGTCATAGATGTGTAAATATTGTATCTTTTCTCTGATATGAGAAGAGGAAGATGTAAATGAGTTGTAATATGTATAGTTGATATTGTGAAATAGAAAATATTTAAAAAGAAAGAGAGGGTAGGGGTAAATAAGGATGGGGAAAATAATGTGACAGTAATAAAGAAAAAAGGAAACAAAGCTTATGTATATTGGGGGTGGGGATTGCAGGGCGGGGGAAGGGGAAAAACAAGAATCAACTCATGTCTCATTCTGCTACAAACTCTCAATGTTGAATGAGATGCTGATGTGTATTCATAATGTTCCAATAAAGCTTTGAATAAAAAATATGTTCTTAATTTTGTTAATAAAATTCACATCAAATTGAAGCTTGTACAATATTTAAGTGAAAAAGTTCTGTACAATTTAATAACTAGCATATCACCTTTATTCTTGTATGAATACTTTGCTTTCTATTTTCAGATTACTTCCAACTCATATTTTAGGCCTTGTTTTTCATATATCTGTATATATTTGCTTTTAGTATTCTCCTGCATGCCTGCTACTTGAGTAAGTATGTTGCTCTATGCTGTTAATTTATCATGTATCATAGAACTAAATAGCAGCTACAAAACTGGATATATTTTCTCATTTGTTTAAAAGTTAATGAAAGTTTCAACTTTCAGCTAATTTTATATCATACCCTTGTATTGTTACAGCATTTTTCCTGGATTTTATGGTCTTTATTAATTTTTTATCTATGTTTGAATATTCTCTAGTTCTTTATGGGTTTGTGGTTTTGGTGTTTTTTTGTTTGTTTGGTTTTGGTTTTTTTGTTGTTGTCATTTTTGGATTGGGAGTAACTGCCTCACATTTCCTTCAAAATTAAGTTCAAACTTTCGGTTTTTCATCATCCAATATGATCCATCTATCAAACTTTTACTTTTTAAACATCTACATGCTTATTTGAAAATTTGTCATTTGAGAGAGTTTTTCTGGTTGACATTTGTTGTAAATTTTTATTTCTGTGAATAGTTTATACATTTTTTATTTTGCTATTTTTGATTATAGGGCCATGAATTATTTAAATCCATTTTTATTGAACTTCTGTTTGTTGATGACAATTTTTTTTAATGTAGATTTCTTTATGTGTTGAGATGCTTCTTGTGCCATTACAAAGTGGAGTGAATTTAGGGTCATTACTTAGCCTTTTTTTTTTTTTTTTTTTTTTTTTTTTTTTTTTTTTTTTTTTTTTTTTTTTTTTTTTTTTTTTTTTTTTTTTTTTTTTTTTTTTTTTTTTTTTTTTTTTTTTTTTTTTTTTTTTTTTTTTTTTTTTTTTTTTTTTTTTTTTTTTTTTTTTTTTTTTTTTTTTTTTTTGATACAGGGTCTTGCTTTGTGGTTCAGGCTGGCCCTGAGCTCAGCCTCCAACTCACATCACAGCAATCCTCCTGCCTCTGCTTCCTGAGTGCTGAGATTACAAACATGAGCCACCATGCCCGGCACTGTGGTATGTGGCACTGGTTGCTGATGGGCATGAATCTCCATGCCCAGTATTATATGTGGTTACCGAGTATCAAACCTCGGCCCTTTCACTTGCGAGACAGGCACCGGAACCACTGACCTAAATCCCCGGCCCAAAAGATTTTTTTTTTTTTTTTTTTTGTAATGAAGTGTTCTACCAATTGTTCCCTTAAAAATGAAAAAAAAAAAAATCCCACAATTATACTGCTTTAAGGACACAACCCCAGGAAGACTAACTCAGAAAAGAAAATTAAAACAAATGTAATTAGTGTTGTAGAACCACATTTATAATAGTATTGTGTCATGGGTTAAACAAAGATTTTTGCACTAGGAAGTAATTAATTTAAAAATATTATAAGATCAGTGACAATAGCAACTCTTTCTTTTTTTTAAGACAGGGTTTCACTTCTGTAGTTGAGGCTGGCCCTGAGCTTGCTGTGTAGCCTTGGCAAGCCTCAAACTCACAGCAATTCTCCTGCCTCTGCCTCCTGAATTCTGGGATTACAGGTGTGAGCCACCACACCCAGCACTGTGTTATGTGGTGCTGATTAGTAGGTATGAGTCCCTACATCCGTAATTGTTGTATGTGGTTACCAGGGATCAAACATAGCCCCTTGTGCTTACAAGGCAGGCACTGGAAACACTGAGCTAAATCCTCAGCCCAGTAATAACTCTTAACCTTTAAACAAATCATAGGCAATAGATTCAGTAGATAGGCATAGATAATGATGATTATGAAGACAGAGATGTTACACTAATAAATTACACATTTTTTATCATATACAGGATTCTATATGTATAAAATTCAATGTAACTATATTAATAATTAAGAGAACGTATTTATATAATTCTGGTATGATTCTGAAAAACAGTCATTTGGGATAATGTCCAAAACCGAGAGACTTTTTGATCAGCCATAGGAACTGACTCAGAGATGCACTGGATGAGCGCTCAGATGTGACATCACATCCTCACTTCCACTTTCTCAGACACAAATCCAAACTTTCCACCAAATTTTAGTAAATACATGAGACACTTTATATAACTATAGTCACTCTGATGAATTACTCTCAGATAATAGAGAAACCAGTGACTAGGATGTAGTAAGTTGGAGCCACAAAAAGAGAGAAGGAATAAAATGGATGAGAACCTATATTTCTTCTGAGATAAAAATGTGTAAGCTTTTTGTTTCTTAGCAAATAAATGAAAAAATAAAAAAACATTGTATAAGAAAATGAGAGGGTGGGGATTCAGCTCAGTGGTTCTGGTGCCTGTCTTGCAAACACAAGGACCCAGGTTCCATCCCCTGGTAACAACGTACCATACAGGGCCTGGAGACTCACGCCCAGCAGCAATCAGTACCACATATGAATGAGTCTCCATACTGAAATGAAGAGTTGTGTTTTTGAAAGAATAAACAAAATTGACAAACCCTTAACAAACCTTATCAAAAAAAGGAAGAAAAGGCTCAAAACCATGAAATCAGGAATGAAAATGGGAAATCACCACCACAGATCCAGCAGAAAACCATAAACACCTACTTTGAGAACTTGTACTCCAATAAGAGAAAAGACAGAACTGGATACATTCCTACATATATATGCCCTTCCAAAATTGAACAAAGAAGGTATAAAAATGCTAACAAATCCAATATCTAGACGTGAGATTGACAATATAAATAAAAATCTGCTGACAAAGAAAAGTACAGGTCCTGATGGCTTTACTGTTTAATTCTATGAGTCCTTTAGAGAAAAGTTAATGTCACTACTTCTCAAATTATCTAATGAAATTGAAAGGGAAGTAGTACTTCCTCACTCATCCTGGAAGCAATAGTGGCATTGATTCCAGAAGCAGAGAGAGACTCATCCAAAAAAAAAGAGCTACAGACCAATCTCCCTAATAAACATTGATGTAAAAATGCATCAGTGGAGAACAGAATGGAGAAAACAATCAAGAAGATAATACACATTGACCAAGTTGGATTCATCACAGGATGCAAGGATGGTTTTAAAAATGTAAATCATTGTAACAAAAAAGTAAGGAAACAAATTTTATGTATATGGGGGGGTGGTAGGGTGGGTAGGGCTATGGGAAAAAATGAGAATTAAGTTGTGTCTTATACTGGTACAAATCCCCATTATGGAGTGCAATCATGATATGTATATTTAATGTACCAATAAAGATAAAATAAAAAAATGTAAATCAATAAACATAATACACGATATTAACAGACTCAAGGACAAAACAATAGGCTCATCTCAATAGATGCAGAAAAAGCATTTGACAGAATCCAACACCCATTCATGATCAAAACTCTACAGAAAAATGAAATAGATGGATTTTATTTCATCCTAATAAAAGCTGTGTAGTAGAAACCAAGAGCCAGAATCATACTCAGTGACCAAAAACTAAAATCTTTCATGTTAACAACATGAGCAAGATAAGAACGTCCACTACCATCACTTGCTACAATATAGTTCAGGAAACAGTTTGCCACAGTAATTAGACAAGAGAATGAAATAAAAACAGTAAGGTAGGTAAGGAAGAAATTAAACTGTCATTATTTGCTGATAACTTGATATTTAGAAGATCCTAAACACTCAGCCAGAAGACTGCTAAACTTAATTGCCAGATTCAGTATCATAACTTAATACAAAGTTAATATTCAAAAATCAATACACTTTGTATATGCAAACAGTGGTGACAGGTGACAGGAGATATATGAATTTGCTTTATTAATTATTGGAAAGTGCAAATACATTCAGTAATTCCCATTTCATCCTATTAAAAAAAACAGTGTATAGTGGATATACTTTATTGCAATTAAAGAAAAAATATTCTAATCAAAACAATGACCTTCCTTAAAAACAAAAGATTTGGCTCATGATAGATATGCTGTGTGAACCAGGAGCTTCTGTGCACTGTAGCCACTCATTACTTAGAAATCTCACAATATCAAAAGAAACTAAGCTGCCCTTGCACTGTGATCTGTGATGGCTGCTGTGTGATTCTAGTTATAGAAGCTGTACACATGAGTGGTGCACATAACCCAGAGTCTGTGACAATACTGTTTCTCGGCACCAGAATTGATTACTTTTGCTCTGGAACTCAAAATGCATAAAATAAATGTCCAGTAAGACAACAAAGAAAAAGGAATTGAAGTAAAATGCCAGTATTAATATCTGATAAGATAAAACATGTTTCACCAAAGAAACCCAAAAGAAATTCTGAACAGGCCTCATGATTCATGAAATGTACAACACTCAACCAAAGAATAAATATATGTATAGTTGTTATAACTTTCCAAATTAAAATTAGTAATATCAATAATTATGGGAAAGTGTACTTACTCTTCACATAAAAACATTTTACACAGGAAACAAACCAAATTAAAAATTATATTTTAAAAGATGGGAGAATTAATAACTATATTTCATTGATGTCAATATTCACAATTAAACTCTATCAAAGTTCACATTACTCTCATTAAAAAAAAAGGAAGTCAATTGAGATTCCATTGACTCCATATAGCAGATATTGGAGTATGGCAGTTTAGATATATTGATTCTTGGAGCCGGGGAGTTAGCTCAGTGGTTCCTGCACCTGTCTTTCAAGAGCAAGGACCTGGGTTCAATCACCTGGTAACCACATATAGTACTGGGCATGGAGACTCACACCCAGCAGCAATTAGCACCACATACCACAGTGCCAGGTGTGGTGGCTCACGCCTATAATCCCAGCACTCAGGAGACAGACGCAGGTGGATTGCTATGATGTGAGTTGGAGGCTGAGCTCAGGGCCAGCCTGAACTACAAAGCAAGACCCTGTCTCAAAAGAAAAAAAAAGAAAGAAAAGAAAAGAAAAAAGAAATATTGATTCTTTGTACCAATGATTAAGGTATCTCTTTGCATTTCCTGATACTATTGTTGATCTATTTTGAGAGTGCTATAGTTTTAAGAGTAGAGGTCTTTCACTTCTTTTGTTAGATTGATTCTTAGATTTTATATTTTTTTGGATGATATTGTAAAAAGAATTGTTTCCCCAGTTCTCTCTTGCTCAGGCTGGTATTCATGTATAAAGTTGTTGAAATTCCAACAGTCTATTTCACAGAAGTAGAGAAAATAATCTACATAGTTGTCTGGAACCAGAAGAGATCTAACATGGCAAAAGCAATTCTGGGCAACAAAGCCATGGAAGGGGGTACAGTCACAGAACATTCTTCAACTTGGAACACTACTACAAGGCAATTGTGTTCAACATGGCATGGTACTGGTTTGTAAACAAACCCGATGATAAATGGAACAGACTAAAAGGTGTAGAAATATTACAGACATATTAAGCTACTTCATCCTGGACAATGGAACCAAACACCCACAATGGATGACAGACTGCCTCTTTAATGTATTGTAATGGGAAAATTTAGTTTCAGCCTTCCAAAGATTAAAACTACCTGCATCTTTCACTGTGCACTAAGCTAAAATCAAAGTGGTTTAGAGACCTAAATATTAATACAGAAACACTAAACCTGCTGGAGGATAAGTTAGGTAGAATTCTTGAAGATATTGATATAGGGAAAGATTTTATGAACAAAACCTCAGCAGCATGGGAAGTAGCACAAAGAATCAGCCATAGGATCTCATCCTATTACAAAGCTTCTGCATGACAAGAGAAACCAACAATAGAGCCAAAAGGTAACCTACAATTTAGGAAAAAAAATTTACCAGCTCTTCCTTAAACTAATATCTGGAAGATACACAGAACTTAAAAAACAAAATAAAATAAAACTCACTCAAATTAAGAGACACAATTCAAACATGGGCATCTGAAAGGAACAGACACTTTTCAGATGAAGAAATAAAGGCAGTGAAGAAACAAAAAAATGTTCAACATTACTCCTCATTCAAAAGATGAAGATGAAAATAACACTCTGATTGCATCTCAGTCCAAAGAGAATAGTTATCAAGAAATCCACCTACAAAAAAATATTAGTGGAACTTGGAACAGAAAGGAACATTTCTCCACTGTTTGTGGAATGTACACTGGTGTAAGCACTGTGAAGATTAGTGCAGAGATTCCTAAATATACTAGGATTAGAGGTTCCATTTGACTGTGCTATTTCCTTGCTAAGCATTACATGAAAGACTTAAAAGGATCATATCACAGATACATATGACCACCCACATTTATAACCCCTCAGTTTTTAATAGCCAAATCTTGGAAAAAGTCCATATTTCCATCAACTATAGATTGGATAAAGATTTTTTTCATAAAATTGAATATTTCTCACCTATAAATTATGACAAGTCAGAAAAATTAATTCTTAAATGGTTGTACCTTGAGTACATACTAATAAGTGAAATAAACAGGACATAGGTGTGTAAATACCTGATCATTTTTCTCGCATGAGAAACTAAAGTTGTAAATGAGAGCCAGGATATATGATGGGTGTTGTGGAATAGAGAGAAAATAGAGAGGGGAGGTTTGGGGAATGCAGAGAAAATAAAGTTTGATAGTAAAAAACTTAAAAATGGAAACAAAGTCTATGTACATAGGGAGTAGGGTGATAAGGAGGGCATAGAATTGGAAAAATTGAAAATCAAGATAAACCATTACAGGTACAAATATATAATATTGAAATGATGATAATGTATATCTAACATACCAATAAACTTAATAAATGAAAAAAGTGGAGAAAAAAATCTAATAATTATGTAGAATATTTTCAGAATTTTTAAATTTTAGTATTAAATGAATAATTTCAGAACAATGAAATTCACTGTTTGTAAACTTTCAATTCATTTTTACACATATGTAAATAATAATATTCCTTTTATCAGATAGTTGTTATTGTAAATCAGTGCATACCTATTAAATTATTTTTAGCAGTTAATGAATACATCCTATTGTGAAAGATAAAATTGCTTAATATACTCATTATGAAATGAAAAAAGTTCTAGTGACACATGCTTATAATCACATTATATAAACATTGAGGCAGAAATCTCAAGCATTTTAGCCCAACTTTGGCAACTTAACAACACAGAGAGATGTTGTGTCAATACTAAACTTGAAGAAAACTATTAGAAGAAAATTATTAGAAGAAACTATTAGAAAACTATTATAAGAATAGAAAACTATTAGGCCTTCTAAAAGTGGGAAGGCCTTGAGTTCAAAACTCAATACCACAAAAAATGCTAACTTTAACATGGATATATATGCAAGCCCACACAGTAAGATTATTGAATTTTCACTATGTACAAGTACCTACATAACGATTTTCATGTATTATATGCAAAAAAGTCAAGTTAAAATCTGATAAAATATTTTAAATACTGTGTAAACAAATAGTTTTTCTCCTAACTAAGAAAAACATTTTTAAAGGCTTGAAACATCTAGAATATGATAGAACAGGTGGTAAAAATGAAACCATAGGAAAAAAATAGCCTCAAGTTTACATGGAAATAAGTAATCCATCTCAATAATATTTAATCAATAAAAATCCACATGCATACATCAAGCCGTATACATATTTTTATTTCCCAGTGTTGTTTTTCTTTTCTCTTCTTTTCTTTTTTTTTAGGAAATCTTGAAGCATTTTCATAGGTAATTTAAGATTTTTGGTTAAGGATACAATTCCCTGGACATTACAATTTCTCTAATTGAAAGAATACCTGTTGTACATAGTGTAGGAACAGAGAAAAGACCTCAGCAATGACAAGTGAATGGGGACAGAGCAGGGGAAGAGAAGAATCAGGCGGCCTCTATACCCCTCAAGAAGAGAAACAAAATATTTCCCCGGTACATTTTTATTGTGCTCGATGTTTGACTCCTTCTCTATCCCTTACTCTCTCAACATTATGTCTATTCACACTGGAATTGTTTCCACTAGAATCCTTTCAGTTTGGTTCAGCTTGGTCCTCATGACCTTTATGTTGTTCCTGAGGTCTTTTTCCATCCTGACCTCCTTGCTATCCTTGAGTCAGAAACCCTCATTAACACATGCAGGATTCAGGATCTATCTCAACTGTTATGCAAATCACAGAAGTGGTCAATGCACTAATGATTCTACCCTGATATGAAAAAAGCTTTCTAAGTTTTTTCTAGTAACTGTTGTTTATTTTTATTTTAACAGTTTGCAGGAGGTATAGGTTATATTTCCTTGATTTGCTCACCTCATATATTTTCAGACATGTTACTGGAGACAACGAAGAACAAGGATCAGAATGAAAAATTTGTCCCCAAGTAACCAACAACAAAATCAGATGTATTATTAATTGGGTAAATGAGCATTGTAATGACATGATTATATTTAGAAGTACTTGGGAAGCTGAAGTAAGATTTCTTGAATGCAAAAGATTGGGCTGCATGTAATAAAACTGTTTCTCAAAAATATATAAATATCTTAAAATTAAAGACAAAAATATAAGCAGTTATCTTAAACAACAAAGAATATGAGATGGGTACAAACACCTACTGTGGCCAGAAGATGTTGTCATTCTTCACCCTGCCACCCCTACTTCCAATTTGTAAAACTGAAAAACCAAGAAAGACACCACTTGTGACTCTAATATGGCACAAATCATAGACAATATCCTGGTGATATTGCCTTGTGTACAAGAGCACAAGTCATCTCCTATAGTCTTCTGATTCTACACATGATGAATTTTTTAATGATAACGTTAGATAGGAAGTGATGTGGTGTTGGCAACAATCCTGTTTGGGAGAAATAATTGCATGGTCAAAACTGTGACCAGTCCTACCTACAGACGGACTTTGGATTTAACTCACCCTCACTTGTGATAGCAACAAAGACCCTGGTGGTCCCACATGCTGTATGCTTCAGGGCAGAACCACACCAGAAGCTACGTAACTTCTCCATTGCCTCTGTCTACCCTGCTGTGTGGGATCTTCATCTGCATAACTTCTCAAGGACTATTGTTGGTGTCTACGCTGCTCTCCTGGGTCTTTTGGAATATAGGTAATAAAAAGTGTGGCAGTCAGGTGTGTGGAGTCTTGCTGTCCAGGGTAACATGGATCAGGTCCAACCTCAGCTTCTCTAAGTCTTATTTCTGCCTAATCATTAGTTATTTTGCTGTGTGTCCTGGACTCACAGAAGACTAGAACTTAATGCAAAAGTTCTAGTTACATCCTCTTCCCATTTCCCACAATATGGAGACATTTTAAAAGTCAGGAAATGTATATGACTATAAATCATATTAGATAGTGGAATTTCAGAGAATGTCACCCCATTTTCTGGGCCAGAGATCCAGATCCAGGATACGAAGCCACTGAAATGAAACCACAACATACAAAGTGTTTGAAAGTATAACTGAATATGTAGAGTAAGACCTGAACAATTAGATGGAGCATAAAGAGCAGTGGAGATATAAAAATTTTATGTGTCACAAAGCATGTTATCATACCATGTTTTTTTAGGAAATATATGTTTATTTCAGTCTTATAATATTGATATTGATAAAGGGCTAAGATTGAGTGTATAGTAGAGACCTGTGAATGTAACAGGATGACATTTCAGGTATAATCAAGAGTGTATATAATAGAGGAGAGTACAAGATGACATCTTTTCCATGATCTAACCTTGAAAAAGGGAAGTATTTAAAATAGGGAAAAAAATCTTTATTTTCAAAATGAAAAAAAATAACTGCATAAAAAAAGATACTATGAACAGTTCAGAGTGTGAACTCAGAAAGGATAGGAAAGGGATACAGACAATATTGATCAATCCATTGATAAACCCAGGCTCTCCTGATTCTGACTATAAAGCAGAAAATTAATTAATGTAAAGGACACTTACTCTGTATAACCAAAGTCCTTGCTGGGTTTTCCATAAAATACACCAGAGGAATAAACACAGGTGTACAATGAGAAGAAACCGCCAATGACCACGTCTCCATCCTTGTACACACTGGTGCTCCTGCTTTGAAGGCAGTCATCACTAGACAAGTTGCACACTATGAGAGGAAGCTGCAAAAAGAAGAGAATCGTCAAAAAGGGCATCATTACTATCTACAGATGAGTATGCCGGCAGGTAGATGGGACCTGCAGTGTCAGCCAGGTGAGTGCCTATCCTATGTATGTATTTGTGGAAGTAAAGAGAGATATATATATATGTATGAATATGTGTGCTATTTATCATTTCACAGAAGGTATATGTTTTAATGATCTTATTTTCTTTAGCTGAGCCCACTCCATGTTCTTGAGAAAATTCATTCATTTCCCCTGAAGCTCTGCATCTGAGGCCTGGTGTCCCTGACAAAAACACAAGTGGAAAAATGTTTTCAAATCAGCTATTGCACCTTCAGGCTCCATTATTTTAATCTCATCATTTACAGTAAGTTCCCAGGAGCCTCCTCCCCTTGAGTGGAGTTTTTACCAACAAGTTAGTTTCATGGATGCCGTTTGGGGTGATGCAAATGGATTACACCAGAGGATTAGCTGTTCAATGTTCTCCAAATGATCTGGAGAGATTCACACCCAGTTATGATGTTTTAGACACTATGTCCCACTAGACTCAAGAAAACAAGTTACAGCCTGACTCATTTAGGAATTACTACAGCCATAGAATTGTCTTTGTATTAGCCTTTCTTATCTGAGTCATGTATGCAAAAAAATACCAAAAACAAACAAACAAACAAAAACCTCCTATTGCATATTTTACCATTCTGTAAAAAAATTAGTACACTTCATTCAGAAATTTCAAATTAGTTAGTGAAGGTTAATAAAGTAATAAAGTAGTATTGCAATCCTGAAATCTAAACATTTCTAATATTTATTACTTTCTAACATGCTAACTCCATGGCTTAATATATTTTCATAATCTATTTCTACCACATAAAACTGGAATCTACAATATTAATTTTGTTATGACAATATGTGAATGTGTTTGTCATAAAGCCACGTAAAGAAGTGAAAAACATTTTTACATTTTTCACCATCAAAAATCATTGAACATGAGAGTCATACATGTGACTTTACAACCCTGAAGTTACAGAGAGTTTACAAAATTGGGGAAGTTTTCATTTATGATTCTTTAATGGTAGAATAGGTAGCATGTTGCACAAGTCAAATTTTAAATAATATCCAGCATAGGTAATAAGAACTGATGTAAACTTAGTTTTTATTTTATTGTTAGACCAATGTTGCCTTATGAATTATGATATCCAATAATGACTGAAATGGTAAAGCAAAAGGTAACATATTTTCACATTAATTACCATAATTTAAAACACTAAAAAGTAAAGATATTAAGTTTTAAAGATAATATATTTCCCAGCTTGATACCTACAACATCGTATCACAATGAGGATTTGAAAACTACCTACTCCATGTGAAGATATAGTATACTTTTAAAATATGAACATCTCAAATTTCTTGCATATAAATGAGTGCATAGCAGCACAATAATTTTAATATTGGATATTTTAACTAAATTATCATATGAAATTATGATATTTTTTAACGAAGGGCTTACAAAAATATTTTTGGGCACTGCAAATTATATCTACTACACACAGTAAACGCCACACACACATGCATGCAGATAAGATAAGCATCTCTGAGACTACAGAAAAAAATCAATGTTCTCCTATGCTGAAATTTAAAGCCATATTATTGTTTTAAATTCACTTGTGCTCCTTGAATATTATACAAATCTTCCTATTTGTGAATATGACCATATCTGAATAGAAGGACTTCACAGATGCGATAAGGTTACATAAGACAGGTCCAATTACAATATAAATGGTGTTTTTATGAGCATAGACATACCACATGATGATAATATTAAATACTGGAGAGGATCCCACTACACATCATAGATTGCAAAGGTTTCATTGTCACATGTTAGTTTTACTGATACATGTTTATAGTACATGCAGTTTACAGTAAACTTGAAGAGTGGGTTCATGTGAATCATACAGCTGGATACTTTTACAGTCTTCTTCCTTTTCTCTTCTGTCTAACCTATTTTCTCAAAATTGTCTTTCAACATTTTCATTCTTATTGATATTACCATCTCATGTTTATGAGGTATAATGTTAATATTCACCTGTTATAAAGTTCCAGCATGTGTCATGATTTTATTCTACTTATGTCCCCTTATGCCCTCGCTCTTCTCACTTATGTTCTCCTAAACCATTATCATTTTCTTCTTCTTCTTTCTTTCTTTTTTTTTTTGTTGAGACAGGATCTCGCTTTGTAGTTCAGGCCCTGAGCTCAGCCTCCAACTCACATCACAGCAATCCTCCTGCCTCTGCCTCCCACATGCTGGGATGACAGGCGTGAGCCACTACACCCGGCCCTGTGGCATGTGGCACTGATTGCTGCTGGGCGTGAGTCTCCACGCCCAGTATTATATGTGGTTACTGGGGGATCGAACCTGGGCCTGAGCTTGAAAGACAGGCGCCGGACATGTGTACGAGCCGCCTAGGGAGCGAGCGAGCCGGCTAGAGGCCAGCGCCGCCGCCTCCGAGCCGGGCAGGGGCAGCTGCAGCCCGGCCGCGGCGTAGGCAGAGGAGCGCGCCGGCCCGGCCTGCGGAGCCCCGATTGCGGCGCACCCGCTGCCGGCCTTGGCTCGGGCGCCGCCGCTCCCGGGCCGTCTCCGCAGCCGCTCCGGGCCGAGCCGCCGGCGGCCCCTCGCGGACGCGCGGGCGGGAGGGAGGCGGCGGCGGCGGCGGGCGCGCAGGAGGAGGAGGAGCGGCGCGGGGCGCGGGCGGGGGCGCCCCAAGTGCAGCCACATTGCCAAACTTGCCGCGGCGATTGCAGCAGTTGCTGCCGCCTCGCCGCGCCGGGCGGGCGGAGGGCTCCGCAGCTGCTAGCGCGCAGCCGGAGGCGGAGGACGGGACGCAGACTGAGACTGACACTTCTGCTCCCGGCCGCCTGCCACGTACGCGGGGCCCCCGACCCGGCCCAGAGCCCCGCGATTTAAAAAAAAAAAAAAAGCCGCCTTCGCCCCTCCTCCCTCTCCTGCCGCGGCGCGGACTCCCTCCCGCCCTCCCTCTCTCCGGCGCCGCCGGCCGAGGCGCCCCTTCCCTGGATCCTCGCCTTCGCCGCCGCCTCTCGCAGTATTTCAGTATAGGGGAGAAGCAGACCGTGGTGAATCCCGGCAGCAGCTCGCAGCCGCCCCCGGTGACAGCCGGCTCCCTCCTCTGGAAGCGCTGCGCAGGCTGCGGGGGCAGGATTGCGGACCGCTTTCTGCTCTATGCCATGGACAGCTACTGGCACAGCTGGTGCCTCAAGTGCTCCTGCTGCCAGGCGCAGCTGGGGGACATTGGCACATCCTGTTACACCAAAAGTGGCATGATCCTTTGCAGAAACGACTACATTAGGTTATTTGGGAATAGCGGTGCTTGCAGCGCTTGCGGACAGTCGATCCTGGCGAGCGAACTCGTCATGAGGGCGCAAGGCAATGTGTATCATCTTAAGTGTTTCACATGCTCTACCTGCAGGAATCGCCTGGTCCCGGGAGATCGGTTTCACTACATCAATGGCAGTTTATTCTGTGAACGTGATAGACCTACAGCTCTCATCAATGGCCATTTGAATTCACTTCAGAGCAATCCACTACTGCCAGACCAGAAGGTCTGCTAAAAGGTCAGAGTAATGCAGAATGCGTGCCTTCATCTCAGATCTTGCTCATCACACGTGGATCCCATGTGTCTTCAGTAGACAAGTCACCTTTGTAGCTAGCACCCGTGCCAGCTCCATGCCATTGCACCTTCTTTAGTCTTGATTGCCCTTCTCGCACTTATTGGTGTATTAAAATGACTGAATATGAACATTAAGGACTCCGTGAACCTGGGCTAATAGGAGACTGTAGAGAAAATGAAAAAACATCCACCAGAGGACATCTTTGGGGGGGAGGGAAATGACTAATGAGGCTAATTAAAAGAAGCATTCAAATCTGCTTTCTACTCTCATTAAAAATTAGCAGGGCACCGGCCAGAGTTTATACCCTGTGTTTTACCTTAACAACATTCTATTTGCTCTTTGTATATTTAAGTGTTGTAAGGAAATGTGTTTCAACCCAAACTGAACATGAGATAAAGATGTGGCTTTTGTGATTTTCTATCACAGACACTTTTATTGTATCTCTGTAAAATACAATGTATATATGCATGTAAGTGTTTTTGTCCTGATGTTGCTACTCCCATGACAAAGAGTTAAAAAAAAAAAAAGAAAAGAAAAGAAAAAAGAAAAAAATCGGGCTCATAGCAGCTACTGTGTAGAAATTTCCCCTTCTAATTTGCTGAATGAAAAAAAAAATCTTTTATTTGTGATATTTTCAGAGACATTTGCTCTAGTATGGTGTATTTAAATAATAAAAACTTAAAAGAAAAAATATCAAATGGAGTTTGAGTTTAAAAAAAGAAAGACAGGCGCCGGAACTACTGAGCTAAATCCCCGGCCCCCATTTTCAAAGAGAATTATCCCTTATTTCCTTTTATACTTCCTTATGATGTTTATTTGCATTTTGTCTTATTCAAATAACAGAAATGACACAGTATTTAAAATTGCTCATCTGGTCAATTTCATTCAATATTATATTTTTCAGGTGCGTACATTTTTTTGAGGGTCTCACTTTGTAGTTCAGGCTGGCCGTTAGCTCACTATGTATCCCAGGTGAGCCTGGGAACTCGAAGAGATCCTCCTGCCTCTGCCTCTTGAGTGCTGGAATGACAGGTGTGAGCCATCATGTCCAGGGCTGTGGAATTTGTACTGATTGCTGGTGGGCGTGAGTCACCACACCTGGCATTGTTGCATGTGTTACCAGGGATCGAACCAGGGACTTTGCACTTGAAAGGTAGGCACTGGAACCACTGAGCCAAATCCTCACCCCCCATTTTCTATAAATATCTCAATTTATTCTGCTTTAGAGCCAAACAGCCTTCCATTATGCATTGATACATTTCCATGACCCAAACTTCTGTTGATAGATGTAAAGGTTGCTTCTAGGATTTAACAATTTTGAATTATGTTGCTATAATCAGTGGTGTGCATGTGTTACAGTAGCATGATGAGTTACCTCTTTGGCAAAGACGGAAACCTGGATATCCATTCAACAAACACCACTACATACAACTTCCTAAAACAAATATTATGAATATAAAAAATAAGTTTAACATTGACACAATCATAATGAGTCTTCAATATTCCAAAGTCAGACATAAAGAAATTAACTAGATAAAAAACTAAGAATAAAATATGAGTCCAACAAAACCTTTAAGTTCATGGACCTAATAGATAATTAGGGAGTGATGCACCAAAAAACAAAAAAATGTGTGTTGTTCTCTGGCAGGAATGGTGGAAGTACTTGCAGATGTCTACCCTGGCTTATGCATACTGGAATTGTGGATGTCAATGATTGGTACCAAATAAAGGTGTGGTGAACTCAGATGTTTTGCCTTCTGCTACTACCCAAAGAAGCAAGTCAAGCCCAAGCTCAGTATTTTTCTCAAAGTTCCAATTTTACTGCTAGTTGGTTGTTAATCCTTTTGCTGTGGGACTCATGAAGGACTAGAACTTGCCACGAGGGTTCTGGTTGCACCCTATTTCCTTGTCTCCCACTGTTCTCAGTGCTGTGAATACTTTTCTAAAGTATACCACATTGTATCTCATAAAGCTTACTAAGGTGCACACAAAATAATTTAAATTTTATATTGCATATTGTGAGATTATAGTCATTTCTATCCTTTCTCTTAGGAGTTACAAAGTTTCAGACATTACATTAAAGCTTTTCATCCATTTTGAATTGATTTTTCTTCCAGGTGTGGAAGAAGCAGCAATAGGTAGGGATAAATCTATTGGGTGCAATGGTGGTATCTGGGAAGAAAGTGTCCTGTGGAGGTAAAGGCTTTTCCAAGGTCAAAAATTAAGCTTGATTTATAAGTACACCCAATGAGATAACCCCTCCAGTACTCCAAGAAGTATTCTATCCTGGAAATGACATTTAGAAGGAGATTGTTATGTAGTTTTCCATGTTTGAGCCATTGATTATTTTTAAAGGAAAATCTCCCTGCCTTTAAAGCTGTAAAGTAAACTCACTGACGCTAAATATCTGCCTGCTGCAACAAAGCTGGACATTTCTTTTCACGGGAAGATACAAGGCAATAAACAAATTAAAATCTATGAGAACTGTCTGTGAGATCTGTCCTGGGGTATAGATTGCTATAGAAAAAAGAATTTGGGCCAGGGGTTTTAGGTTAGTGCTTCTGGCTTCTGCCCTACAAGCTGACTGATTTAAAAGGAAATCTGCAGCCTGTTCATACTAGGGTGACTACAGTTCTGGGGTGAAGAAAGGGCTGGTGCACTGAGAATTTTCAGTGTCATGAAAGCTGTGCAGTTTGTTTTTGATGCTTGTGATTTTAGAATATGCAAAAATAGGACTTAAAATTATTTTTAAAACTTTATAAAATGGTCAACACAAAGATAGAATGTTTAGTGTTTTAAAATTTGAAAACTGTTTTGAAATGTAAGAACAATGAAGTAGAAAGTTGTTTTCTCCTTCAGAGGAAAGCATACATTATTTTTAAAGTCATAATTTGCTTCATGGTAAAATTAACAACTTGTCCCACTTAGCTAAATGTTTTTATATCAAGTTTTGAAAATAATTTATAGACAAGTGTGGTGGTGCGTGCCCATAATCCTAGCAATTGTCAGGCTGAAGCAAGAGAATAGTTCAAGGCCAGCCTGGTGGACACAGCAAGATCCTGTCTCAAGAAAATTCAAAAAGGAAAAAAATAAGTAAATAAAGTGATTCAAATAAATAAACTTAGGCCACATTAAAAATAAAATGATTGCCAAAGGAAAAAAAATAATGAAAAACAATTTATAACCAAAATCATGCATGTTTTGAATCAATAGCTCTTCAGTTAATCTTAAGTAAAAATAAAATAAAAATATGATTCTAGCACATTTCAGACGCTTAGAATATGTGTGATGTATTCAGAGGTTTTTCTTAAAATAAAAAGAGATCTGCTAGTGCTTCTATTCTAGGGTATATCAAAGAAGCTCTATAGAATCAACAATTACAGTAATGTAAACTATAAAGTTTACATAGTAAACTATAAAGCTTACAAAATAATCTATTTTGAACACAAATTCGAAGTAGTTTTGATTTTAAGAATATTTGAATTTATTGTTAAGGTCACAAATCAGTAGTATTAAATGACATATCATCCTGAATTTATTTTACAAACACTTAAATTAAAATAATATGTAGATATATGAGCAATAGCCACTAATTTTTTTTACATTTGAAATAAATTATAAATAAGTGTATACTATGGTTTCCAATGAAGGATTTCAGTTGAGTTACTTGTAATAAGTGTTTTCTTAATTCACATATTTACATTTACATTTACAACTATAAAATATTTAGTTAAATGTGTTCACTTGTTTTCAGCCTTCTGTGGCTTTGTGTCCTATTTTTTCTCAGTTTGGTTTTGCAAATTCTGGCCTTGACTCAAATCTACTTCCTTATGTTTCAGTAGGGGTCTTAGCACAATATATATTTTGCAAATTTATTTATTTAGAAAATCCAAAATATTTATGATATGTGAAAATAATATGATAATCCAAGTTCAATGTCCATGACTAAAGCTCTGGGGAACAAGCAAGCTTTGATCATCTCCCCTTTGCCTCTTGCTGCATTTGTGATCCAATGACAGACCTTATCATGCCCTCAAATCTGAAATATCCACTACGTGGCACTTTACAGATGGAGTTTTCTGGTACTTGTGCTAAGTCAGTTATCACCAGCTTATTAATCTTTTCCTACCAGCTGACATTTGTAAAGTACCCATCACCTGACAATCTTCCTTATTCCTCATCAACTGGGTTGGTAGTTCCCAGTGTCGTGTGAAACAAATTGTTGTTTACAATGTCCTGTAATGGGTCGTTGGGGTTATTCTAAATCAAATTTTAACTCATGAAGAAGTATCACAAATTTTTTTTATTTGTGAACTTATTCCACTTTATAGTTTTAAATGAAATTCCAAGAAGAGATGAAGATGGGTGTTAAACTCTGTTACATACTCATCAATATCTCCACAAATCTGGTGGTCCCTGTGAGATTTAAAATTCAGGACTGCAACTGCACACGTAAAAAGCAGGCTTTACTGGTCTCTTAGACTCATTGAATAAATTAATTGAACGTGGGCATGGTGGCACACAGCTGTGGCCCCAGATCCTGGAGTTTGAAGTTGATCCGGGCAATTCTTTCCCCGTTGGTAGTCTCATGCCCTCTCCCACAGTTATGAGTGTGGCTAATGCACAGGAACAGACACCTTGCTTCCCTGGGTGACACAGAATGGCAGTAAGGACACTGAAAGCGTTCTTCCCTTTCCTCGTCTGTCATAATCTGAATCTGTGAGTCAATTTCTTCAAGTGTAAAATGGTCCTTACTATATCACGAAGTTACTCAAAATAGTGTCACTGTTTGTGTGTGCATCTCTGGGTGTGGTTATGTAATACCTGGCTTGAAAGTTTACTTTTTCAGTGGCGTTATTATTTAGTTGATACTTTTTTATAAGGACTTGTTAAGGCCGAGTGATCAAAAGCAGGATAGAAATTGACAGTGACTTCAAATGTCCAGCTGAGCATGTTTTGTCATAGAGCTATGATTATTAAATTTGTTTTTATTCTGCTTTAGCAACTTGGTTGCCTGCTAGGGAGTGGCAGCAGGGGACAATTACATTCTTCGCTTAATTTAAAAATCTTTTATGGTCTGAGGCAATGTTAGGGAAGAATGATAATGGCATTTCCAGGGGAATGAAGGACTTTGTCAAGGCTTTGGGCCATGATCACAGTAATCAGAGGGAAAAGCAATGCGTGATGATGAAATTTGACTGTTACCTGCACTGTGCTTCAGCCTGCATTCCCCACTGACGGATACTTTACAAGTTAAGCTCCATGATGTCAAAAAAGCAAGCCCAGCATCCAGAATACATACCTGTACATATTATGTTTTGGAAACATGTATTTACTAAAATTATTGAATTGACTCAACTATTTCATATTTAACTCATCATGAGGCCTGATTATTTTTGCAGAAGCAATGGCCACATAAGGTCTTCTTAAAGAGAGATTAAGATAGTTGAATCTGGTCTATTTCTGCATAAATAAAAATGTTTCATCAACAAAATCAAACAGCCCACACAGTTTCATGTCAACACAGCAGTTGTCACTTTCTTTTTTTCATGGTATAATCATGGGCATGTTAGCAGGCAACGTACAAACTGTCTAATTTTGATCAAGCCCCCAAAATGAACATTATCTTTTGGAAAGTCACGGAACAGTTTTTTTTTTTAATTCAAATCTTTATCGAGACATTATGAAAACACATCATCCTCACATTCAACATTGAGAGTTTGTACCAGAATATGACGTGACTTGATTCTCATTTTTTCTCCTTCCCCCTGCACTGCAGCCCCAGATTCCCTATATACATAAGCTTTGTTTCTTTTTTCTTTATTACTGTCACATTCTTTTCCCATCATTATTTACCCCTGCACCCTCTTTCCTTTTAAATATTTTCTATTTCACAATATCAAATATATATACTACAAATCATTTACATTCTTCATTTTCTCAAACCAGAGAAAAGATACAATATTTACACATCTGTGACCTATTTATTTCACTTATGAGAATATCCTCAAGGTACAACAATTGAGTATGAATGACTCAGTCTTATCATTTTTTATGGCAGAAGATTACTCCATTTTATAAAAGAACCACATCTTCTTTATCCAATCTCCAGTGGACGGACATTTTGGTTGTTTCCAAGATTTAGCAGTTACAAACTGATCTGCTATAACCATGGGTGCACATATGTCGCTGTGATATGAATTTTTTAATACTTTTGTGCATATATCTAAAAGAGTGATGGATGGCTGGGTCAAATGGAGAAAAATAGTATAATATTTTAAAAGAATATTATTAACATAAGCTATTATAGATCCTCAATGCCTGAAATGTTTCAGATTTTGGAGAATATTTTTAGATTTGGTGGAAAATTTTTGCAGGTAACATGTAAAATGATATCTTTTGAGTTATGATATCATTTTTAATATAGTTTATTAAATATCTTTCAAATGTGCAAATTATTATGCAATATATTATTAATAAATTATTTTCCAAACATTTGAAGCATTTTAGAGATACTCAATTTGAACTATAATTAGCTAAAACTCAAGAAAACACTAACAAGTAAATCAGTTTTAAAGTGGAGAGTTTGTTTGTTTGTTTGTTTGTTTTTGAGACAAGGTCTTGCTTTGTGATTCAGGCTGGCCCTGAGCTCAGCCTCCAACTCACATCACAGCAATCCTCCTGCCTCTGCCTCCTGAGTGCTGGGATTACAGGTGTGAACCACTACACCTGGCACTGTGGTATGTGGTACTGGTTGCTAGTGGACATGAGTCTCCATGCCCAGTATGGTATGTGGTTACCAGGGATCGAACCCAGATCCTTGTGCTTGCAAGACAGGTGCCGGAACCACTGAGCTAACTCCCCGGCCCGAAGTGGAGAGTTATTTTTGTCACTCTCCTGTCACTTCAGAAATATTGAAAAATGTGAAGATAGTAAGAAAATAAGCAATCAACTGTAAAAATATATTAAGATCAGAACGCTGAAATCATAATTGTTCATTAATGGGAAAGTGTGGGTTAGGTGACTAAGAAACAGCGGGCTGCAAAACAATGCATCAAAAATTAGTAAAAATAGAGAAAACCTAGAGAAAGAAAACAAAATAGAAAAAATTCATCAAGAAAAATGAGAATTAAGTCATGTCATATACTGGTGCAAATTCTGCATGTTGAATGTGATGATGTTGTGTACATAAAATATACCAACCAAGAATTCAATTGAAAACATTAAGCAAGAATAAGATAATTGATTGGGAATTTAATTGGAAATATAGGAAAAATATTGAAGGTAAAGTTCTAATTGCAATGGTGATTGCATAGGTTGGAGTGATTATAAGAATAACTGTCAGTTCACTGAAGAATAACTGAAGATTAAGTAATTCCCATATTGCAATATATTCCCTGAATGAAAAATAAAAACAGTGCAAACCTGCCTCAGATCTTATATTTAGTTTTTTAAAATATAACTTTTTTAACTGTGTGAGGCTTCTTTATTCTAGAATGTATTTTATCTATCAATCTATGCACAGAATTTGTGTCTGGCCTTATAAAAAAAATGTAGCTGATTGGTATTAAGATGTAGCCCACCAAGCTTGCAGCGGAGGCCAAAATAGGAAAGTATAGAATGTAATAAAACAAAAACCCTCTCAAAATAAAACATCAAATCATTTAATGAATAAATAGAAAGAAAGAACAAGGGATTATCTGTATTTTAAAATGTGAAGCATGTGTAGCCATTACGGAAATTTAAGTTAAATTAGTTGGGACATTCCATCTTACTCCAGAGAAAATGATTATCAAGAAATCAATAATAACAAATACTGATGAGGGTGATAGGAGCAAAGAAATCTTCGACAAGATTTCATCATCTCATTCAACACTGAGAGTTTCTACCAGAATATGACATGACTTGATTCTCATTTTTCCCCTTTCCCCCACTCTGCAACCCCCATATCCTATATACATAAGCTTTGTTTACTTTTTTAAAAATTATTGCCACATTAATTGTCCCCTCATTATTTACCCCTATACTATCTTCCATTAATCTTATCATTTTTAATGGCAGAATAATACAGCATTCTATAAACGAAGCCATCTTCTTTATCCAGTCTCCTGTTGAAAGACATTTGGGTTGTTTCCAAGATTTAGCAATCAAAAACTGAACTGTTATAAGCATGGGTGCACATACGTCGCTGTGAAATGAATCTTTTAATTCCTTCGGGTATATACCTAGCAGAGCAAAGGCCAGGTCCAATGGGATCTCCATTCCTAGCATTTCAGGCATCTCCACTCTGATCTCCACAGAGGCTGTACGAGTCTACATTCTCAACAACAGTGGTGAAGGGTTCCCTTTTCTCTGCAGCCTCCTCGACATTTGTTGCTGGCTAATTCTGAAACAGCAGCTATTCCTTGTGGAGTGAAATGAAATTTCACTTTTGTTTTCATCTACATCTCTCCAATAACCAATGATGTTGACTATTTCTTCATATACCTCTTAGCTGCTCTTACATCTTCCTCTGAAAAATATCTGTTCATTTCAGATGCCCATTTAGAATTGGATGTTTAAATTCAGATGGGCTGATTTTTAAAAACTCTTTATATATTCTAGATAGTAGCACTTTCTCTAAGGAATAGATGTAAAAAATTTTCCCACATTGTTGGTTGCCTTTTCACTCTGTTGGTTTCCTTTGCAGTGCAGAAGGTTTTGTTTTTTGTTTGTTTGTTTGTTTGTTTGTTTTTTTACAGTGCAGAAGCTTTTTAAAAGAATGAGGTCCCATTTGTTTATTTCTTCTGCCAATTCCGGTGCTATAAAGGTTTTGTTCAAGAAGTCTTTGCCTAGCCAATGTGATCAAGACTTTAACTAATCTGTTTTGCAGCAGGTTTAGAGTGTCTATTTTAATATTTAGGCCGCTTAAGGCCGGGGATTTAGCTCAGTGGTTCCAGTGCCTGTCTTGCAAGCTTAAGGACATGGGTCGGTTTCCACGGTAACCACATACAATACTGGGCATGGAGACTCACGCCCAGCAGCAATCAGTACCACATACCACAGTATCGGGCATGATGGCTCACGTCTGTAATCCCAGCGCTAAGGAGGCAGAGGCAGGAGGATTGCTGTGATGTGAATTTGAAGTTGAGCTCAGGGCCAGCCTGAATTACACAGCGAGACCCTGTCTCAAAAAAACTAATTCATATATAATATTTATATATTATATTATATTATATATTTATATATTATACTTTATTTATATAATATTTATATATTATATTATATTATATTTATATAATATTTATGTGTTATATATTTATTATGTATATTATATATTTATTATATTGTATATTGATATATACTATACAATATAATAAATATAATAATTATAATTATAATTTAATTCCTTCGGGTATATACCTAGCAGAGCAAAGGCCAGGTCCAATGGGATCTCCATTCCTAGCATTTCAGGCATCTCCACTCTGATCTCCACAGAGGCTGTACGAGTCTACATTCCCGGCCTTAATTAATACTTAATTATACTTAATACTTAATTATACTTAATTAATACCTAATTAAAATATACATTATATATTTATTATATTGTATATTGATACATACTATACAATATAATAAATATATAATGTATAATACAATTACATTATAATATAATTATAAATATATAATATTATATATGATATATTAATATATAATGTATACAATATATTATATTTATTATAATACATTTATTATATATTATATTATATATTTATATATATATATTTAGGTCACTTATCCACTTTGATTTTAGCTTGGTAGTAGTGAAAGAGCTAGGTCTAGCTTTAGTCTTTAGCACGTTAAATCCCAGTTTTTCTAGCATCATTTGTTAAAGAGTCTATCTTTCCTCCACTGAGTATTTTGGGCTCCTACGTCAATGATGAGGTGACTCAGTTTATCTGGCATAGTTTCTGATCTTCTAGCCTACTCCACTGATTCTCAGGTCTGTTACTTTGCCAGTACCATGCAGTTTTTATCACGGTGACTTTATACTGTAGGTTCAGGTCCAGAGTTGTAATACCCCCCACCATGTCCCTTTTGTTTGTTATTCTAGCTCATTTGTGATTCCATATGAAAATTTGAATTTTTTTCTCTATATCTGTGAAGCATGCTGGAGAGATTTCAACTGGGATTGCATTGGACCAATATAGTATTTTGGAGAGTGTAGCCATTTTGATGATACTGGTTCTTCTTACCCAGGAGCAAGGTATTTGTTTCCTTTTTTTTTTTTTAAATAATCTTTATTGGTACATTAAATATACACATCATGATTGCACTCCATAATGGGGATTTGTACCAGTATAAGACACAACTTAATTCTCATTTTTTCCCATAGCCCTACCCACCCTACCACCCCCCCATACACATAAAATTTGTTTCCTTACTTTTTTGTTACAATCTCAACATTGTCCCCTTTCACCTTATTTTACATTG
>PVIR01018198.1:0-33744 GCA_004026965.1 Petromus typicus
AATGAATCCAAAGTCTCCAATTCAAGAACAAAGTAAATGAAATAATGTGAAATGTGAAGACAGATACAAATCAGCTAGGTTGTGTTCTTTTACATGAAGGCAAACAAAGCTTAAAACTGATTAGATTTGAACTGCAAAACAAGAGGGGTGAATAGAAGCCAAATGGGTCTGCTGAAGCCTAGGGAGCATGGGAAGTTTATCGTTCCCCCTTTCCCACTGACCTCCACTTGGAATCGGTCTGTGTGTCGTGGCAGAGTAGGGTCAAGGTCATTTCTGTCCATGACCAAGCACCCTGTGATGGAGAGGCCATCTTATCTCCACAGCTCTCTAGTGCCTCCTAAGTCACAAATGAAGAGCCCTTCTGTGTCCCAGTCTGTGTCTGGGCTCTACTTCCTGTCTGCAGGGAGTGCAGCTTAAACTGACCACACACTCTCTTAATTACTGTATTCTCTGTGTTGATAATCTGTGGAACAGATCCTCCTACCTATTCTTCAGGAGTGCTGTGCCTATTCTAGTGTCAGTTTTAGAGTCAGCTGGTCAGGTTTCAGATGCACATATTCAATATACTGGTGATTTGAGCGATATTTGTACCATATTTATAGATCAATATGTGAAAATTTGACATCTCTACAGTGTTGTTTTCCAACCAACAAGAAATACTCTACCATTTATATAGATTTTTAAAAATAGTTAACAAAGCGGAGGATTTAGCTTAGTGGTTCTAGCATCTGCCTGGCAAGTGCCAGGTCCTGAGTTTGATTTCCCAGTAATCACACACCTCAGTGCCAGGTGTGGTGGCTCACACTTGCAATCCCAGCACTTGTAATCCCAGCAGAGACAGAAGGATTGCTGTGAGTTCAAGGCTGGCCTGGACTACATAATGAGTTTGGGGCCAGTATGAACTACAAAGCGGGACCCTTTCTCAAAAAAAAAAAGTTAACAAGTAAATATTGTATATTATATTTAAGGAATATAATGTGATGACTTCATATGCATATACATTGTGCAATTACTATTAGCACACTCATCACCAACCATACTGTATATTAGGTTCTCAGAATTTGCTCAGCTTATAATTTTTACCAACATCTCCCTATTTACATGCACACACACACACACACACACAAACACACATACACCCTGTCCCTACCAACTGCCATGCTATACGTTTGACTTTTTAGCTTCCATAATAAGTGGCAAAATGTAGTAGTTAATCTTTAGTGGATTTCTTTCACTTTCTATAGTGTCCTTCAGGTTCACTGCATGTCATTATAAGCTACAGGACTTCCTTTTTTGTGATTCTGGGGATTGTACTTAGAATACTGTACATGCTAGGCAATTGAGCCACATCCCCATCCAAGGACTTCCTTTATTTTATGGCTGAATAATATCCATTTTGTGTATCTATACACACATCGATATGAAGATGTAAATTTATATATGTAATTGCGTGTATGCGTGTGTGTGTGTGTGTGTGTGTGTGCCACTTGTCCTTTACCCATCCAACTGTCATGGCCACTTTTGCTTGATTCCGTATCTTGGCTACTGTGAATCATGCTGAAATAGACATGAAGTGCAAGTGTCTTTTTGATAGACTGGTTTCATTTCCTTCAGATATGTAGTCAGGACTAGAATTCCTAAATCATATGGTAATTCTATTTTTGATGTTTTGAGGAACTTCATGCTGTTTTTTGTAAGACTGTGTGAATTTGTATTCCCACCAACAGTGTGTGAGTGTTTCCTTTTCTCCACAGCCTTTATCCTTTTTTTAAAATTTTAAATTGATTTTATTCATGCATTTTATATACACATCATGATCACAGTCATCATTGAGAATTTGTACCAGTACATGACACAACTTAATTCTCATTTTTTCCCATTCCCCTGTCTACCCTACAACTTTCTGCCCCCTATATACATAAACTTTGTTTCTTTTTTTTCCACAATCAAATGTTTTCTTTCCCTCCTTTTATTACCCTTACCCCCTTTTCCCTTTGAATATTTTCTATTTCACAATATCTATCCTACATTTGGTAATTGCTTGTTTTTCTAAGAATATTTCATCTAAATTTTCCATTTTTAAAATTTTTTTAAAGAATGTTGCATAGTTGGAAGTTCCCCGTAACCTTTTCATGTTGGCTTTGTTTCACCTAATAATATACATTTAATGTTCCTCAATATTTATTTACATGCTTGATAATTTATTTCTTTTTTCATTTCTCTTCTTTTGTTTCTTCTTTCCTTTCTTGTGGTGTTGGGGATTGAATCTGCAGTCTTGTGCATGCTAGGCATACTCTACCACTGAGCTGAACCCTCAAACCTATTTATTTTTAGTTCTGAATAACATTCCACTATCTAGATGTACTACAGTTTATGCGTTTATCTACTGAAGGACAGCTTAGTTGATTTCAAGTTCTGGTAACTATGGATAAAGCTACTATAAACATTAATCATCCAGATTTTGGGTGGACGTAACTTTTGTCAGGTACTGGTACAGACTCTCAATGTTGATTGTGATCATAATGTGTATATAAAGTGTACCAATAAAATCAATTTTTAAAAAAATATTCAATTCATTTGGATAAATTTCAAGGAACTTATCACTGCATTATATGATTAAAGGTATTTTTAGCTTTTTAGAAAGGTGTCATACTGCCCTCCATAATGACAGTGCCATTCATTCTGCATTCCCACCAGCAAAGAATGAGAGTCCTTGTTGCCCCAAAGTCTCCCCACCATGGGTGCTGAGCATGCTCTGAATTTCAGCTATTCAGGCATAGCTGATCTTTTTTCCCAGGTAACATATGATGGAAAATCTTCTCATAGCTTCATCACCATCTGTATGTTGTCTTTAGTGAGATATCTGTCTCTTTTTTTACAGTACTAGAGATAGAATTCGGGTCCTTGTGCTTACACGGCAGATACGGTACCATGGAGCTATATCCTTGGCCCTGTCCATTTTTAATAAGATTGTTTTGTTTTGTTTTATTTTGGTTTTGAGACAGGGTCTCGCTTTGTAGTTCAGGCTGACCCTGAGCTCAGCCTCAAACTCACATCACAGCAATCCTCCTGCCTCTGCCTCCCGGATGCTGGGATTACAGGCGTGAGCCAGCACACCCGGCACCGTGGTGTGTGGTACTGGTTGCTGCTGGATGTGAGTCTCCATGCCCAGTATGGTACGTGGTTACCGGGGGATCGAACCTGGGTCCTTGCGCTTACAAGGCAGGCGCCAGAACCACTGAGCTAACTCCCCCGCCCTATTGTTTTCTTTCTTATAATTGAATTTTAAGAGTTCTTTATACATTTTGGCTCTTTTATCAGATGTGTCTTACTTTGCAAATATTTTGTCCCAGTCTGTGATTTGCTTTACATTATCTTGATATAGTGTCTTTCACTGAGAAGAAACTTCAAATTATAATGATGTCCAACTTATCAATTCTCTCTTTCATGGATCATACCTTTAGTGTTGTATCTAAAAAGTCATTGCCAAACTCATCTAGACTTTCTCTCACATCATCTTTAAGAATTTTATGGTTTTACATTTTACATTTAGGTTCTCAATGCTGCTTATTTGTTCAGCTTATTTTCCTATTCACTGCAAGGGATAGTTCAGACTTCCTCATGCCTTCTCCCAGGTCTACCTGCCACATCTCTAAGACTCTGTAATAAATGAAACTAGCATTTGGCAATTGCTTGCTGATGTGGTTTAGATCTAGAATGTCCCTCAAAGGCCTCATGTTCGGGTAGTGGAGACTGGATAGAGGTGAGCCGCTGCAGCGTGACCTGGGAGGTATGCCTCCTTCCCTAGCTCCTCCCTCCTCTCTCTGCTTCCTAGTCACCATGACATAAGCAGCTTTTCCTCCACTCTGCCCTCTGATATGCCATTCCTGCTTTGGAGCTGGCCAATCATGCAACACTGAGATTTCTGAAACTGTGAGCCAAAATTAGCTGTGTCCTTTAAGTTGCAGGTGTCAGGTATAGTGTCTCAGCAACAAGAAAGTGACTAAGACACTTGCTGTATCTCTTCCTCATTCACAAAGAGATGTGAAGCTATGAAACAGAAACTTCTTCAAAGTCTAGCCTGTCTTTCTGTCTGCTGGGGAATGGGTACTGATTTGCCAGCTAGCCCCCAATAATGAGCCTGTGTTATGTTCCTCTGCCTCTCCGAAGCTGAGCACAGGCCTTGCAGCATAAAGAGACTTGGACCCTAATTTCATTTGATGTTGTCCATCTTGTTTCTTGCAGCTGATGTAGAAGGCCGATCTTTAAGACACCGAGATAAGCGGCTTAGTTTAAATCTGGTAAGTCTGACATTTGGGTTGCTTTAAACTTTCATTTAAGCAAAAATAACTGATCTATGTTTTTTATATTGTTTTCAATTCTACTGAGGTTCATTACTCTGGATCTGTGCAGATTGTCCCAATCTCACTTTAAGACTTGAAATGTTTTGGAAATTCCTAGATGTAGTGTTCCAGAAAGACCCCGTGAATTCTAATGGTCCAGACATTTGTCTACCTGAGATTGCTAGTTAAACCCATGTTGGATTTACAGCATCTGCATAAATCCATAATGTGGCCAAATTCCAAAACGTGGCCTAGGAGACTTAGCACTTCTACTCACACGTTAGGTCTAGAGAAAGAACTTTGGTTAGGGACTTGTCTTGTTTCCCTAGGGAAGTTCAGAGTTATTCTTGGACAGTTTGGAAGCCAAACTATATGCACATCATCAGTGCCAACTTATAGTGGTTTCTATAACTGGTCTGCAGTTCCCAACATGTACCTGTTCTTTTGCAGCCTAGAAGGTGCTCCCCAGTGTACCCCACAGCTCTAACCAGTACTGAAGACAGCTACATACCCATGAACCCTCAGGCCACGCTTTCTGGTCTTGGCCCCAACTGCAGCCAGGATGATTACATCCCAATGAGCTCAGGAAGCATCTCCAGTCCACTGCCTGAACTACCTGCAAACTTGGAACCTCCCCCAGTGAATCGAGATCTCAAGCCTCAAAGGAAACGTAAGGCACTTGACTAAGCCTGCTGTGTGCAGGAGGCTTAAACTTCCTTGGGAAGGAATCACCTAGAGATACAGTCCCACTGGGCTGAAACATACAGGGCAATAAAGTGGCTGGGAGAGAGTGAGAAGGGCAGAGCACCTTGCTACTCTATAATTTTGTAATCAAGAGTATCAGGGGACTTGTAAGTCTTACAGATGTAGCCTAAGTATCCACTTTTATTCCATGAGCTCCTCTTTGACTGCATCCTTAACAAAGGCCCAGGAATACGTGAGGATGGATAATAAGAATGGAGCCCATCTGGCAACTCCTCATTTAGACAACACTTGGATAGAATTAATATCAGGCTTCTGGCCTGTGATTCATGTCCTACACTCCCTGAGCAGAGGTGACTGGGGACAAGAGAGCACTTATGCAATGAGCAGTCTGACTGCTGTGTACCCAGGGCAACTTGCAGCTTCTGTACTGCTACCACTGGGCAGCCTCGCTGGTTTGCCAGGCAGCATAGACAGACAGGGAGAAAGAAAAAGAGGGAAAAGGACAAGACAGGGCAAAGTGGCTTCTTCACTTCACTCTTGCTCACCCCTAGCATGTCCAGTAGGCTTTGTAGTCACAAGGAAGCTTTTGTTGCAATGACTGGGATCTCTGATAGCTCATCTGGTCTTTCCTCACCTTTCATTGCTCTGTAGAAAAACTATCATTTCAGGTGGTGATGCTCAAAGCTGCTCCCTAGGCTCCTGCTCATGCCTAATCCCACTGGTCACACCCCCTTAGGTCTGAGTCAGGAGATTGGTCATGTATATAGTGCTGTGCTAAGTAGGCACTGGCAAGGGTGTACAATAAGGAAAGTTCTTCAGTCTGGAAGAAAAATAAGAATCATGAAGTCAGTACTAAATAAGAAAACAGATTCTGTCCTATGAGTGTAGAGGAAGTAACTGTCCATTCTGGTCAGAAACAATTTCATAGGAGCCTATTATTTTAAGGTGAGCATTGTTCTATTGATTAATTTTCTATAGCAGGACTATCCAACAGAATTTTATGTGATGATCGAAAAATTACTATTGAAAATTTGAAATGCGGCATGTGACTGAGCAGCTGTACTTTATTTTTATTTAATTTCAGTACATTTATATACACTGGTATAGATAATTACACAGTCACTATTTTGAACAGTGCAATTGTATAGCACCCAAAAGAGGGAAAGTGTTTGATGGACTTGGAAGTGGGAGAAAGCAGGGAGTGAAATCATAGGGTACCTGATGGGTGAACTTGACAGCAGGGTATTGTGCTGCCAGGAAAGACCAGGGCCTGCATAGCCCTTTCAGGCCCAGCCACTTTCCTAGACCCAGGATGTTTGGAAAACAGTTGGCCACTGGAAAGGTCACTGTCCTGTCACTCTGGTGACATGGAGAGCAATCAGACCATAATCTAATGCCAGAAGGAGCTACTAGGCAGCTGGATGGGCCCCTGAGAGCAGAGACCAAGGACCTGCCTAGATGCCCAGGCTGTTGCAGTGAACAAATAAAAACCGGTTGTCCTGATGCACAGTTCAGACATGAGTCAAATAATCACAGGTAAATGCTGCATCACAGACTTGGAGAAATGCTGTGGAGAATAAGTGTAGGAACCTGTGAGGCCTGTAATATGGGGTCTGATCTCATCTGGGATTTAAAGAAGGCATCTTTATGTAGAGGACAGTGTCCTGGGATGTGAAGAGGAGTAACTGGGCAGAGACACATAGGGAAGAATGTGCTAGACAGAAGGTCCATCAATTGGACAGTTGTCTGGAGTTAGGGAGACTAAAACTTGGTGACTATCTTTGCCTCTTACTCATGTAAAGCCTGAGGGAGGCATTGGGATACCTGCAGGGAAGAGACTTGGATCTGTTTTGTTCATTTGTGTCTCAACACCTAGAACTGTTCCCAACAGGCAGTAAGTTCTCAATGAATGTGTGCCAATGAAATGCATGGCCTCTTTTTATTAGATCCAGCAAGGAAAGTGACCACTTGGTTGATTATTGTTCTTACTTCCAGGGAGTCAGGGAAAATTAGAATAGTGAAATTCATTCTCATCAGCAGTATGTTTGATTTGGCATGCTAGAAAAGTTGAATGTCAGTTTCCCAGTCTTAGATTCTGTCTGAGAACTAACTCCGTGCGGTCACTGTCTCATAGCACAGCCCCCACCCTTGGACCTGAGAAACCTCTCCATCATCCGGGAGCATACATCTCTCACCAAGACCTGCGCTGTTCCCTGGTAAGCTGCCTGCCAAAATGGTCCAGACACCTCTGGTCTTAGCGTATTGTAGTAGAAGTTCATTTGATCTTAAGTAAATTGAAGAAAGCCTGGGTTTACTATCAAGAGGCAAGGGTTGTTTATAGATTACAAAAGAAGAAATGCTGCTGGATTCCAGAGGATCCTGGAACCAGGAAATGTTACTGGGACCTCAAAGCATCTTCTCTCTTTTTCACACATCTGTCTCACCCTTCACATCTTGCTCTATCTTTTCAGAACTCTTTTTTGTTATTGTTGAATGATCCCTATTGGCCAAAGATGTACCGTAGCTCCTGAGCTAGTTGACATGCTTCAGTTGCAGTGTCAACAGAGACGGGCTTTTTTCAGTACCACCTCAGATTTCCTGAAAAGAAAATGGAATTGTGTAACTCCAGCCAGACTGGAATCAACTATGGCCCAGGAAGTGGGAACAATTCTACCAGGATGACTTCCAGAAGGCCAATTTTTGTGACTGGGGTTTAAGAAGGGCACTCTCAGAGAGGGCTGGATAGTTCCTGAGCTAGATAAATGAATCCACAAATGTATCTGCACCCTTTCAGCTTACCTTTTAGGAAGTACATTTGCAGAGTGCTGAGACTAGCCCAGGAGTTTCCTGGCTCACTTTAAATGCCACTGAACATAGTCGCTTTATAAAGCAAAAACTTGTAATAACTTGTATTTCCCAGAAAAGCTATAGAGATATTCAGCTTCTGACTCAAGAGTAGGCTAGAAAATGACTCTCAGTTCTTGTTCTTGTTCTATCAAGGGAATGTATCACTTTCTTACTTTTCCTCGTTACCGTTAAAATAAAAGTGTTTCTAGAAGTGTTTTGTTTTTTTGTTAAGTGATATGGCACTTCTCAAAGCTCACGAGCTGTGTCATATGGAAGGCCATGTTCAACATCCTGGTATCAGGCCTTCAGGCAGCCTTTTTCTTCAGGAATTGTTGGGCTGAATCAAGTCGTGTCTGGAAAGGTAGGGGCCAAAACTCAACAAGGCCCTATCAGTTCCTGGCTGCCTTTCAGAGCAGCTGTAAGACATTGTTACAGACATCTCATCTATTTAGATAGATAGATAGATAGATAGATAGATAGATAGATAGATAGATAGATAGATACATAGATACATAGATAGATACATAGATAGATACATAGATAGATAGATAGATATATAGATAGATAGAAATAGATATATAGATATCTGTATAGAAAAAAAAAATATATATATATGTGTATATAAATTTTTTTTTTAAGCAATCGAACCAGCTTTCTCTCTCCAGGAAGAAATGGTATTAATTCTGCAAGGTTTTTTGCCAATCCTATTTCCAGAGAAGAGGAGGAAAGCTACATTCAAATGGTAATTCTATATTTTTATATCTTTTTTTGTTCCTCCAGCCTGTATTCTTGTGAGTTCATTGTAAAGAAAACACATACCTCAAAAATCTCTGTGCAAACTTAAAATGATCACTTGACTGTAACACCAATTCACAGTGTTTCTAGTCTGGGGACAAATCTATTTGACGCTGATTTTCTTTCCTGCAGTAGTCAGCTAATCATGCTGTTTGAGGCCATAGCATTTCATGAGGACCTAGGGCCCAGGCCAGTGCTATGGGAAAATGAAAATGACAGCAGTTCTTTTCACCAAGGCTATGATGTCCTACTTGATCCCAATGGGTTTGTAATTCCCTGGATGTCCAGAGTTTAGGACATAAAATTGCACATTTCAGATACTTGCTTTTATCAGAACACCTGTATGCAAGCCTTTCTGCTACGTGGCAGCCTCTGGATACCTGTGATGGGATCTTTCTGTAGACTGGAGTGGACAGAGACCTGACATCGCCATCCTTTAATTAACCATTTACACTTCAAGAATCCTAAGGCTCCCTCCTACCCTGTTGTCTCTTCTGTTCTCTTCATCTTGAATTTTGTTGAGAGCATGAGTTTTGTGGGGTGGTTTTTTTGGTGAGTGGGAGACAGGGTCTTGCTTTGTAGTTCAGGCTGGCCCTGAGCTCAGCCTGGAACTCATAGCAGTCCTCCTGCCTCTGCCTCCCTAGTGCTGCAACTGGAGGCATGAGCCACCACGCCCAGCACTGTGGTACGTGGTACTGATTGCTGGTGGGTGTGAGTCTCCATGCTCGGCATTATTGTATATAGTTACCGGGAATCATACCTGGAACCTTGCAATTGCAAGGCAGTCGCCGGAACCACTGACCTAAATTCCTGGCCTGAAAGCATGAGTTTTTGAAGATGCTTTTGGCATTTGTGGCTATTACTGGCCATCTTAGCCCATTGGAAACATGGAGGGAACTGCTAGATGAATCATTGAATTTTGAGAGCAGTTGTAGGATGATGCTCAAGGCACTGTGACATATATTCTTGAGAAGGCACTGCCACTCCCCTAGATATATAAGGATAGAAGGCAATTGGAAATCTAAAAACAGCAATCTCCAGTGAAATAATCATTCAGTGCATTATTTTGCCTTTTTATTTGATAAAAGTTGTTCTGTAAGTGCACTTAACCATACGCGGATGTAAAGTGACTCATATACAAATTTGCTGTGGTCTTCCTAATATTTCTCATAATTTGCAATGGTGGTTGGGAAACTTCTAGAAGAAAACACTTTTATAACGGATGCTGAACAGCTATGTTCTATCTCCAGAGAACAGAAAAGGGAAGTGAATTTAAAACCTAATGCCGTCAAATTCAGAGTCATTTCAGACACCAGCAGTTTCCTTCTGACCTTTCAAGTTGTATAAAAGACCACTATTTCATTAATAACACAGGAATTGATTGTTTGCTTGAGTTTGTAATCACTGCTAGGCAATACAGCAATTGAAGAGCCAAGAATGCTGGATGAAGGCAACTGGAACTACCATGTAAAAATACTTAAAGGCTATCTTATGCTAGGCGTGTAATCTTAGCACTCTAAGGGGACTGAGGCAGGAGGATCCCAAGTTCAAACTTAGGCCAGGAATCTTAAGATCCTGCCTCAAAATAGACAGGCAGGCAGGCAGGCAGGCAGACAGACAGACAGAGATGCTAGAGTGTAACTCGGTGCAAAAGCTCTAAGGTATTATCTGGTGGGGTGTTTTTTTAACTTCAGTAATAAGATAGTCTCAAATGACTTTATATCATTTCCCTTGTGTCATAGAATAGCCCTGTATGACAGATGTAATATGATTTGATTTTGATTTCATACATAATCATATATGATTCATTTTTTCCCTCTTCATGAAAAAGCTTCTGCTCTGCTTGTACAAATTAAGGCTAGAGGCTGAAATACAAGTTTTTTTCTACTTATATACAAGTCTTACTGGATACCCTTATTTAAATGTTTGCGGAATTATAGAAAATTTTAAAGACTAAACATAATATTAACATATGTAATTTATTTTCTATTCATTTTTCAAACTCTGTAACTCTAATAGTTTGGGGATTTTTGTTGTTTGGTATTTTGAGACAGGACCTTGCATGGTAGCACAGGCTGTGCTCAGACTCAAAGTAATCCTCCTGCCTCAGCCTCCTCAATGCTGAGATGCACCACTACACCCAGCTGCAACAGTTTTATAAGACTTTTACAGTACAAGTCTGAACTCTTACATCTCAAATTGATTTCTGTTATAAAATTTACTCTTAGTGTGCAGTTCTGTTAGTTTGAACATATGGATTTGTGAAACCACCACAGTCAGAGTACAAATAGTTCCAGAGTACCTTTTTGTGCTGTACTTTGACCCCGGGTAGCAATGATCTTGTCTTCACTATAGTTTAATCATTTCAGGAGTGCAACATGAATATAAACACACCATAACTTTTCAGACTGCCTTATTTTACTTCGAACAAAGTCTGTGAAGTTCATCCAAATCAACACACGTGTCAGTAGTTCTTTCTGTTTCATTGGTACATAGTATTCCGCCACATGATCAGCTATGTATTGTTTATCTATCCATCCATTGAACGTCACTGGCAATGTTTCAAGTTTTGAATTAGAACCATTATAAACATTTTTACAGCACCTAAAATATTTTACTGTAGAAAATATATGTAACATAAAATTGACTATTTTAGTCATTGTAGATGTACAATTCTGTGGCATTAAATATATCTGCATTGCTGTATAACCATCACCACTGTCTATTTTCAAAACTTTTTTGTCATCTTCAATATAAATCATGTGCCCATTAAATGTTAACTTCCCTGTCACTGTGAATTTGCAGTTCTAGATCTCTCACTTCAATTTTTTTTTTTAAGGTTTTTTGAGACAGGGTCTCACTTTGTAGTTCAGGCTGGCCCGGAGCTCAGCCTCAAACTCACATCACCAGCAGTCCTCCTGCCTCTGCTTCCCGAGTGCTGGGAAGCCACCATGCCTGGCACTGTGGTATGTGGTACTGATTGCTGCTGGGCATGAGTCTCCACACCCAGTATGGTATGTGGTTACTGAGGATCGAACCCAGGTCCTTGCGCTTGCAAGACAGACGCTAGAACCACTGCGCTAAATCCCCGGCCCCTCTCACTTCAATATTTGACCTTGTTTCACTTCAGAATCATACACATGGTAGCATGTAGAAAGATTTCATTCCTTAAGGTTCACATCTTATAATGAATTGTTTACCCACTAACCTGCTGGCTTCTGTGAATAATGTCCTGTAAACGTGGTGTACAAGTATATGCTTGGTTCTTGCTTTCAGTTCTTTTGGATATGGACTTAGAAGTGGACTTGTTGGATTGTGGTAATTACATGATTAATTTTTAATGACCCACCAAACTTGCCTTCCACAGCATCTGCACCATTTTACATTCTTACCAGCAATGTACAAGGGCTCCAATTTCCCAACATCCTTACCAACATTTGTTATGTTTCTCAGTTTTCTTCATAATCTCTATCGTAATGGATGTAGTTCTCATTTGTCTTTGCACATGATTATTGTTCAAGTCCCTTGCCAGTTTTTTAATCAGCTTGTTTGCTGTTCAAATTCATTGTTGTTGAATTGTAGGAGTTTTTAAAAATATATTAAGAATATAAACCATTAACAGATATATGATTTGCAAATCTTTTCCCCATTCTGTAGTGCTCACTCCTTTCCCCCTCCCTTTGTGCTAAGGATCAAACTCAGGTCCTTGTGCCTGCTATACAAGCATTGTACTACTGAGCTGCCCTTCAGCCTCCTCTCTCTCTCTGTGTCTTTCTCTGTCTCTGTCTCTCTCTCTCTCTTTGTTTCTGTCTATCTGTCTCTCTATCTCTCTCTCTCTAACTGAGAATAGAACCCAGGATCTTCACACTGAGCCACAACCTCAGCCCTTTTGTAATATTTTATTTCTTTTAAATTGTGAAATAGGTACATTTTATATACACATCATCATCGCATTCAACATTGAGAGTTTGTACCAGAATATGACATGACTTGATTCTTCCTTTTTCCCATTCACTACCCACCATACAACCCCACCCCCTATATACATAAGCTTTGTTTCTTTTTTTATTACTATTACATTTTTTCTTTCCCCTCATTACTTACCTCTACCCCATTACCCTTGAATAGTTTCTATTTTACAATATCTAACATACATTCTAGAACTCTTTTTTTTTTTTAAGGTTTTGTTTTGTTTTGTTTTGTTTTGTTTGAGACAGTCTCGCTTTGTGGTTTAGGCTGGCCCTGAGCTCAGCCTCAAACTCACATCACAGCAATCCTCCTGCCTCTGCCTCCTGAGTGCTAGGATTACAGCCGTGAGCCACCACGCCCGGCACTGTGTTACGTGGTCCTGGTTGCTGCTGGGATGAGTCTCCACGCCCAGCATTGTTATGTGGATACCTGGATTGAACCCAGGCCCTTGTGCTTGCAAGACAGGCGCCGGAACCACTGAGCTATATCCCCAACCCATTCTAGAACTCTTTTACATTTTCAGTTCCTCATATTGGAGAAAAGAAGTGGTATTTACAAATCTGTGACCTATTTATTTCACTTATAAGTATGTCCTGAAGGTACATCCATTTGAGTGTGAATGGCTCAAACTTGTCATTCTTTTTTTTTTTTTTTTTTTTAGGTTTTTTGAGACAGAGTCTCACTTTGTGGTTCAGGCTGGCCCTGAGCTCAGCTTCAAACTCACATTACAGCAGTCCTCCTGCCTCTGCCTCCCGAGTGCTGGGTTTACAGGCATGAGCCACCACGCCCGGCACTGTGATATGTGGTACTGGTTGCTGCTGGGTTGAGTCTCCACGCCCAGTATTGTTATGTGGTTGCTGGGGATTGAACCCGGGTCCTTGCGCTTATAGGACAGGCACCGGAACCACTGAGCTAAATCCCCGGCCCCTCAAACTTGTCATTCTTTATGGCAGAATAATACTCCATTCTATAAAAGAGCCATATCTTCTTTATCCAGTTTCCAGTTGATGGACATTTTGGTTGTTTCCAAGATTTAACTGTCATAAACTGAGCTGCTATAAACATGGGGGTATATATGTCATCATGATATGGGTCTTTTAATTCTTTCGTACATATCCGAAGCAGGGGAATAGCAGTCAAATAGGAGCAGTAATCCTAGTTTTTTGAAGAATCTCCACAGTGATTTCCACAAAGATTGTACAAGTCTACACTCCCACCCACAATGGAGAAGGGTTCCTTTTTCTCTTCATCCTCGTCAATATTTGTTCCTGACTGATTTCAAGAGAGCAGCCATTCTTTGTGGAGTGAGATGAAATCTCAGTGTTGTTTTCATCTGCATCTCTCGAATGACCAGTAATGTTGAGCATTTCTTCATGTGTTTCTTAGCTACTTTTACTTCTTCCTCCGAAAAGTGTTTGTTCATTTCAGATGCCCATTTTTAATTTGGTCTTTAATTTTTAGTGGGGTGGGGATTTTTAAAAGATCTTTATACATTATACATAGTAGTTCTTTATCTGTTGAACAGCTGGTAAAAATTTTTTCCCCCTTTTGTTAGTTGTCTTTTCACTCTCCTGGTGGTTTCCTTTGCTGTGTAGAAGCTTTTTAATAGGATGAGATCCCATTTGCTGATCCCTTCTGCTAGTTCTTGTGTTATAAAAGTTTTATTGATAAAGTCTTTCCCTTAGCCAATGTCTCCAAGAGTTCTACCCAAACTGTTTTCCAGTAGGTTTATTATTTCTGTTTTAATATTTAGGTCTCTAATCCATTTTGATTTTAGTTTAGCACACAGTGAAAGAAATAGATCTAGCTCTAGCCTTTGGCAAGTTAAAGTCCAGTTTTTCCAGCACCATTTATTAAAGAAGCTATCTATCCTCCATTGAGGGTATTTAACTCCTTTGTCAAAGATGAGGTGGGTTAGTGTATCTGGAGTTGTTTCTGGATCTTCTAATCTATTCCACTGATCCTCGGGTCTGTTACTTTGCCAGTACCGTGCAGTTTTTGTCACAGTGGCTTTGCAGTATAGTTTCATGTTGGGGATCATGATAACCCCCACCTTGTTATTTTCACCTAGAATTGCTTTTGCTATTTTACATCTTTTGTGGTTCCAGATGAATTTTTGTATTATTTTCTCTAACTCTGTGAAATATGTTGTTGGGATTTCAAGCAGGATTGTATTGAATCTATATAGGAGTTGTGGGAGTATAGCCATTTTGACGATATTAGTTCTTCTTACCCAGGAACGAGGGATGTCTTTCCATTTTCTGATATTTTCTTCTATCTCCTTTTTCAGAGTACTGTAGTAGAGGTCTTTCACCTCCTTTGTTACACTGATTCCTAGATATTTCATTTTTTGCATGCTATTGTGAAACGGCTTGACTCCCCAATTTCTCTCTTGGTGACTCTTTTGTTTGTGCATACAAAGGCTATTGATTTTTGAGCATTGACCTTGTATCCAGCTATACTACTAAATTTAGTGATTAAGTCTAGCAGATTTTTGGTTGAGTTTTTAGGATCCTCTATATGGAATATCATGTCATCAGCAAATAATGACAGTTTAACTTCTTTCTTCCCTATCTTTATTCATTTTACTTCTTGTGTTGCCTAGTTACTGTGGTTAATGTTTCTAGCACTGTATTGAACAGGAAAGGTGAGAGAGGGCATTCTTGTCTTGTTTCTGATCTTAGTGTAAAAGGTTTCAGTTTTTGATTATTTAGTATGATGTTGAGTGTTGGTTTCTCGTAAATAGCTTTTATTAGTTGAGATAGAGTCCTATTTTCTGTAGGGTTTTGATCATGAATGGATGTTGGATTTTGTCAAATGCTTCTTCTGCATCAATTGAGATGACCATATGGTTTTTGTCCTTCAGTCTGTTAATGCAATGTATGATATTTATTGATTTACGTATGTTGAACCATCCTTGTATCCCTGAGATGAATCTAGCTTGGTCAGGATAGATGATCTTTTTGATGATTCTCTATATTCTCTTTGTCAGTATCTTACTGAGGATTTTTGCATCAATGTTCATGAGAGAGATTGGTCTGTAGTTCTCTTTTTTGGTTGAGTTTTTCTCTCCTTTTGGAATCAAGGCAGTGGTTGCTTCCAGAAATGAATTTGGCAATACTGCTTCCCTTTTGATTTCATTAAAGAGTTTAAGAAGTAGTGGCATTAACTTTTCTTTGAAAGTTTTGTAGAATTCAGCAGTAAAGCCATCAGGACTGGGGCTTTTCTTTGTTGGTAGATTTTTATTACATTTTTGATTTCACAGATTGATATTAGAGTATTTAACATTATTTTATCCTCTTCATTCAACTTTGGAAGTTCATATGTGTTTAGGAATCTGTCCATTTCTTCTACATTTTCTGTCTTATTGGAGTACAGAGTTTCTTTTTCTTTTTTTTTTTTTTTTTTTTTTTTAGGTTTTTTGAGACAGGGTCTGGCTTTGTAGTTCAGGCTGGCCCTGAGCTCAGCCTCCAACTCACATCACAGCAATCCTCTTGCCTCTGCCTCCCGAGTGCTGGGATTACAGGCGTGAGCCACTACACCCGGCATTGTGGTATGTGGTACTGTGGTATGTGGTTAACCAGGGAATCGAACCCAGGCCCTTGCACTTGCAAGATGGGCGCTGGAACCACTGAGCTAACTCTCCGGCCCTGGAGTACAGATTTTCAAAGTAGGTATTTATTATCTGGACTTCTGCTGGGTCTGTGTAGATTTTCCCCTTTTCATTCCCAATAGCATGGATTTCAGTCTTTTTCTTCCTTTGTTTGATAACGTTTGCTAAGAGTCTGTTCATTTTGTTTATCTTTTTGAAGAACCAACTCTTTGATTCATTGATTTCTTTTATCATTCTCTTCGTCTCCATTGCATTAATTTATGTTCTGATTATAATTTTCTCCCTAGGATGAGATTTAGGTTTGCCTGGTTCCTCTTTTTCTAGTAATTTGAAGTTCAGCATTAGATTGTTTATTTGAGCTTGCCTATTTTTCTGGGTGTAGGTGTTCACTGCTATGAATTCCCCTTATAGAACTGCTTTCATTGTGTTCCATAAATTCCTGTACGTTGTGCTGGGTTTATCATTTAATTGAAGAAACTGTTTAATTTCTTCTATGACGTATTCATTGTTCAACAGAGTGTTATTCAATTTCCATGTGTTTGTGGAGATCTTGGAGTATCTTTTGCTACTCAGCTCCAATTTCAAGGCATTATGGTCTGACAAAATACCAGGGATAACTTGAATTCCTTTGCATTTATTTAAACATGTACTATGGACTAGCTTGTGGTCTATTTTGGAGAATGACCCATGAGCAGCTGAGAAGAATGTGATGAAATACTCTTTAGGCATCTATTAAGTCCATTTGTTCAAATATTTGGTTCAGTTCAGGTATTTCCTCATCGATTTTTTTGTCCAGTTGATCTGTCCAGTTGTGATAGCAGAGTATTAAAGTCCCTTAGTACTATTGTATTAGTGAGTATTTGATTTTTCATCTCAATTAGTAATAGTTTTATATAGTTGGGTTCACTGGAATTTGGTGCATATATGTTTATGAATCTCATCTCTTTCTCTTGGATTATTCCCTGCATGAGGATGTAGTGTCCTTCTTTGTCTCAATAAGTTTTGGTTTGAAATCTGTTTTGTCTTCAAATAGAATAGTCACTCCTGCTTTTTTGCAGTTTCCTGGAGAATTGTTTTCCATCCCTTTACTTTCAGTCTATGGCTTTCTTTTTGAATTAGGTGTGTTTCTTGTATGCAGCATATTGTAGGATCTTGTTTCTTAATCCATTCTGCCAGCCTGTGTCTTTTAATTGACTCATTGAAGCCATTGACATTAACGGTTATGACTGATATGGCCTGATTACATCTTCTTATGGTGTTTTCCTGTACCTGGCTGTTTTATTGTTTGCTCTTCCCTTTTCCATTCAGTTTCTTGCCTTGCCCATTGAGTTCACCCTGCTGGGTCTCAGGTTTGTGACCTTCATTGTGTTTTTCCAAGATAATCTTTAGAATTTTTTGGATTGCAGGTTTTGTATTTGTGAAGTTTTGCAAGTGTTCTTTGTAATGGAGGTATCTTATTTTCCAGTCAATTTTGAAAGATAGTTTTGCTGGATACATCAGTCTAGGTTGGAGGATGTTTTCCTCCAAGACATGAAACACTTCACTCCAGGCTTTCCTTGCATTAAGGTTTTGCATTGAAAAATCCGCTGTGCAGGCCGGAGATTTGGCTCAGTGGTTCTGGCACCTGTCTTGCTAGTGCAAGGACCCGGGTTCGATCCCTGGTTAACCACATACCATACTAGGTGTGGAGACTCACACCCAGCAGCAACCAGTACCACATACCATAGTGCCGGATGTGGTGGCTCACGCCTGTAATCCCAGCACTCGGGAGGAAGAGGCAAGAGGATTGCTGTGAGTTTGAGGCTGAGCTCAGGGTCAGCCTGAACTACAAATCAAGACCCTGTCTCAAAAAACCTAAAAAAAAAAGAAAAATCTGCTGTGATCCTGATGGGCTTCCCTTTGTATGTGGTTTTTCTTCTCTCTACTGCTTTCAGGGTTTTTTTTCTTTTGTTGGATATCTGGAACCTTGATAATTATACGTCTAGGTGTAGATTTTTTTTATATCACAGTCTTTTGGAATTCTATGTGCCTCATTTATCTGTATGTCCAGTTCTTTTTCTTTTCCTGTGAAGTTCTCTGCCATTATATCTGTGAACAGTTTTTTTTAAAAGTCTTTTCCCCTGTCTCCTGCTTCTTCTTGACTCCAATCAGTCTTATGTTATTCATCTTTGTATCACCTAGGAGTTGTTGGATTGATTTTTCATGGTCCCTTGCCATTTTCCATAGATTATTCCTTTCCTGTTCGTTGGCTGCAATCTTGTCCTCTAGCTCTGGAATTAAATCCTCAGCTTCATCCATCCTACTTCTCAAACTTTTGTTCTCATTTTTAATCACCTCGAACTGTGCTTGAAGGTGCTTAAAATGTTCCATTGCTTTTGTTATCTCAGATTCTATTGTGCTCCTGGCCTCTTCTTTAATTATATCTTTAACTGTGGACAGTATCTCTGTTTTCATCTAAGAGATCAATTCTGATTTCCATTTTACTAAGTCTGCTTTTGTTTCCAGCTCTGAAAGTCCTGATGATTGAGCATCAGTTTGCTTCATTTCCCTTTTCCCTGAATAGCCCTGTAGAGATGAGCTTTGTAGCTGGGTTTTTGAATTTTTTTTCTCATTTCTATTCTGCTGGCTTGTACTAAAAGTCACTGCACAACCTCTGCACCACTCACCCAGACTCTCCCACACAGAGATGGAGGTCTTGGGGCTTCTGGTCTGGCTCTAGTGGCAGAAAAGCTACTGGCCGGCTGCTGAAGTTACTATGCGACCTACATGGAGCTTACCCAGACTTTCCCACAGGAGAATGGAGGTCCTGAAGGGTTCTGGTCTGGTTCTGATGACAGGAAGGCTGCTGGTTGGGAGGGGAAGTAACCATGAGACCTCCGTGGCACTTATCCAAATTTGCCTGCTGTAAAATGAAAGTCCAGTGGGCCTATGGGTGGGCCTCAATGACAAAGATCCCTCTGTGGAGCTTACCTCAACTAGCCTGCTGCAGAGTGGAAGTTCTGTGGGCCTGTGGGTAGGCCACTATGACAAAGAGGCCTTTGGCGTGCAGCAGGAGGCACTGCAAGCCCTCCACGGCACATACCCGGACTTGCCTGCTGTGGAATGGAATTCCAGCAGGCCTGTTTTAATCTTGTATTTTGAAACAGGCTCTAACTAAATCTCTAAATTGCCAAGGTTAGGCTTGCACTTGTGACCCTGCTGCCTCAGTCTTTCTCTTTTTCACTCTTTTGATAATGTCCATTGATGCACAAACTTTTTTTAATATTAATGAAATTATTAGATTTATGTTTTCGTTGCCTTGCTTTTTACATCACATCCATTGAAATTATTGCCAAATCCAGTGTCATGAAAATTTTTTTCTGTGTTTTCTTCTAAGAATTTTATAGTTATAGCTCTTATGTTTAGTTTTTTTTTATCTTTTTTAACTTAATTATTGCATATGATGTAAGGTTAAGAGTCCAACTTTATCCTTCCTGAATGTGGACTTCCAGTTTTCTAACACTATTCCTGAAAATACTGTACTTTCCTTATTGAATGATCTTGGCGTCCTTTATTAAAATCCATTGATCACATACACAAAAGTTTACTTCTAAACCCTATTATATTCTGTTGGTTTATATGTCTATCCTTATAGCAGAATCATAGTTTTCATTACTGTTGCTTTGCAGTAAGTCTGAAATCAGAAATTGTGAGACCTCCAATTCTGTTTCTCTTTTTCAAGATTAAAATTTGATTGTTCAAAGTCCTTTAAGATCCCATGTGAATTTTAGGATAGGTTTTTGTATTTATTCAAGAAAATCCCATTTGCATTCTAATAAGGAATACTTTGATTCTCCACATTGAATATTATTCTCTTATCAATATTAAGTCTTCAAACAATGAACGTTGATGTCTTTCTATTTATTTATGTTTTCTTTCAGAGATATCTAATAATTTTCAGTATACAGTTGTTAGTCTCTGTTGAATTGATTCTTAAGTATTTTATTCCTTTTGATGCTGGTGTAAACAAAATTATTTCCTTAACTGGGGGGGGGGTGTTTTTCCCACAATAATAAAGATTAATCCCAAGGACCTCGTTCATGGCTATTTGATTATTTGGTGTTAGTTTCTTAAGTTTGTTATATATTCCAAATATTAATTCTCTGTCAGAAGAATAGCTTGCAAAGATTTTCTCATTCTGTAGGCTGTCTCTTATTATTTTAATGTTTTGAATGTTTCTTTTAATGTGCAGAAGATTTTTGCTATCAAGAATAGAACTCAAGACCTTTCATTTGCCAGGTACACATGGCACTACACCTCTGGCTCAGTGTGAAGAAGGTTTTTAATTTGATGTAGTATTATTTGTCAATTCTTGTTAGTATTTCCTGTGCTAATTAAGTCTTGTTCGGAAAGTTTTTGCCTGTGCCTACAATTTCAAGTGTTTCCCCTATACTTTCTTCTAGTGATTTAAAAATTCTGTATCTTATAAATGGGCTTTATATTTATTTTCAGTTGATTTTTGTACAGGATGAGAGATAGGGATCTAGTTTCAATATTCTATGTGAACATCCAGTTTTCCTGTCATCATTTGTTAGACACTGTCTTTCCTCTAACATATACTTTTGTTCAGAATCTGATGGTTTTCATTGTGTTATTTTGTGTCCTCTATTCTATTCTATTGGTTTATGTGTCTCTTTTTGTGCCAGTGACGTGCTGTTGTTACTACTGTGGCTTTGCAATGTAATTTGAAATGATATTGTGATGCCCCCTGCTTTTCCTCTTCCTTTTGCTCAAGATTGCTTTGGTATTTGGGGTCTCTTCTGCTTGCCTATGAATTTTAGGATTGCTTTTCCTAGTTCTGTGAAAAATGTTGGTCTTCTAAAACTGATTGCATTACTACAGATTATTTTTTGTAATATGTCTGTTTAACACTATTAATTCGGATAATCCATAACATGAGAGGGTCTTTACATCTTTTGGTATCCTCTTCAATTTCTTTCTCCAGTGTTCTGTAATTTTCACTGTACCAATATTTCATCTCTTTGATTAGGCTTATTCCTAAAGATTTATTTTTTGAAGTGATTGTGACTAGAATGGTTTTTTTTCTGAAGAAGGTTCATTATTAATGTTGATTTTTGAATCCTGCTATTTGCTTTGTTTACCAAGTTTAAAGCCTTTAAGCAGAATTTTTAGTGTCTTCAAGGTAAAGATTCATATTATCTACAAACAAGGATAATTTGACCTCTTTCTCCTCCATTTGTATTCCTTTTATTGTCTTCCTTTGCCTAATTGCCTTTCTAGAACTCCAAGTACTTAAATAGGAGTGGTGAGAATAGCCTTCTTTGTCTCATTCGTAATTTTAGAGAAAATGGTTTCAGTTTTTCCTCATGATTTTGGCTGTAGGCTTCTACATAACCTTTATGATGATGAACTGTGATTCTTCTGTACCTAATTTCATCAGAGTATTTATCATGAAACATTTTTTGAGGGTTTTCTTTATCAATTGAGATGATCAGATAATTTTTAGCCATGGCTGTATTTATGTGGTATATTATGTTTATTGATTTGCATCTGTTGAATCTCCCTGTGCTCCTGGAATGGAACCCATCATGATGTATAATCTTTTCAATATGATGTTGGTTCTGTTTGCAAGCATTTTATACAAGATTTTTGTGTATATTCACCAAGGATTTTGAACTATAGTTTTCTTTCTTTCTCCCTTGCTTGCTTTGGCTTCTTTTACTTCTCTTCCTTGTCTTTCTTTCTTTTTTATTCTATCATTATCCAGTTTTTGATATCACTATCAAAGTGGTATGGTTAGTAGACTGATACTGTTGATACAGGGGAGCAAGGCCTACCTCCCGACCTGAAATACACCTGAAACACAAATTCATGTTCTCTAAAATCGAGGAATAAATTTTAGGAATGACAGAGGTTAAGAACAGGAAAAACTTTATTGAGAAAGAAAGCTTCTGCCATAGAGAGACAGAAAGGGGACTTGGAAGGAATGGCCCACCCACCTCATTTCTCAGTGGACTTTTATGGAGCAAAGGCACATGATGAGGTGGGTTTAAGGTGGAACAAAATTGCAGTCAACCATTAACATTGCAAATACAGTGGCTTAGGTCATATTGTTATAATGGGAAATCACAAAATGGATAAAACCATGATCATCCAATAAGATTACAATGAGTAAAGTTGGTCAGGTAATACTGATTAAATGAGGATCCAAAAAGAAGTCAGATAACAACTGTATAAGAATTTTTAGTCTGGGTTGTTTTCAGGGACAGGTGGGTTAAAGTCCTGGACCTCCTCCCCAGAGACTGGCTCCTACTTAGAATATCAAGCACTATTGTTTATCCTAAGGAGACTAACACCTACTTAGAATATCATACTGATGCCTGCTTAGAATATCAATCATTGCTGTTTATCCTAAGTGGGTAGGGTAATTTTCTTCTCAGGCAACACTAACCTCCAAGTTCGCTTCTTTGTGGCTTTTCCAGATCCAGCCTGTCTGCCTGCAAGATGTCTAACTACATATAACACTATGAATAGAATGAATTTTGATGCTTTCTTCCCCTTTATATTTCATAGAATCATTTTAGGAACATTTGTGTTCATTCTTCTTCAAAAATTTGGTATAATATCGCAGTAAATCCTTCAGCCTGGGCTTTTCTTTGTTTGGAAACTCAATTGCTACTTCAATCTCCTTGCTTGTTGTTGATCTGTTTAAGTTTTTCATATCTTCTTACTCCAATTTTAGTGGGTCATATAAGTTTAAAAATTCATCTATTTTAGTTTATTAGGATATAAGTTTTCAAAGTAGTTTTCAAAGGTCCTTTGGACCTCATTATTATATATGGTAGTATCACTATATGCCTCTTATTAATTTTAGGCATCTCTCTTTTTCTTTTGAATAGTTTGGCAAAGGACTTATCAGTCATGTTTATCTTTTCAAAGAACTAACTTTGTTTTATTGAGTATTTGCACTGTTCTTTAAGTCTCTATCTCATTACTTCAAGCCCTGGTCATTATCATTTCTTTCCTTCTATAGCTTTTGTGTTTGGCTTTTTTCTTTTTTGTATAGTATTTTGAGATCTCTCAGATAGATGCTTTTTTTAAATAGATGCTTACTAGCTATAAATTTCCCTCTCTGAACCACCTTTACTATATCTTACACATTCTGATATTTAATGTTTCCATTATCGTTTGATGCTAGGATTTTTTTTTTTAATTTCACTCCAGATTTCTTCAATGGCCCACTGATCATTCATAAATACATTGTTCAGTCTCACTGTTTTTACAGTGTTCCTACAGTTTCTCTTGCTGTTGAATTGTTTTCGTTCCATTATGATCTGATAAAGTGCAAGCAAATGTTTCAATTTTTTGTACTTGCTAAGACTTATTTTGTGGCTTAAAATATAGTTTAGGTGTTTGTTTTTTGTTTTTTTAGACAGGGTCTCGCTTTTTAGTTCAGACTTATCCTGACCTCATTATATGGCCCAGGCAAACCTGGAACTCACAGCAATCCTCCTGCCTCTGCCTCCTGAGTGCTGGGATTACAGGAGTGAGCCACCACATGCAGCATTGTGGTATGTGGTAATGATTGCTGGTGGTTATGAGTCACCACACCTGGTATTGTTGTATGTGGTACCAGGGATCAAACCCAGGCTCTTGCACTTGCAGTGCAGGCACCAGAACCACTGGGCTAAATTCCCAGCCCAAAATATGGTCTAGTTTATAGAAAGTTCTATAAGCTACTGAGAAGAATATGTATTCTGCAGTTGCTGAATAGAATGTTCAATAAATGTCTGTTAAGTTCATTCAATGTATGATATAGTTTAACCCTGTCATTTCTTTGCTGATTTTTTTTGTACTGGGGGTCAAACTCAGGACCTTGTGCTTGCCAGGCGGGTGGGGTATCACCAAACTAAATCTCATCCCTCTTTGTCAATTTTTGGAAGGGGTCTAGATGACCTATCTATTGATGAGAGTGAAGTATTAAAGTTACCCATTATTATTGTATTAGGGTCTATGTGTCCCTTTATGTTAAATTGTGATTGTTTTATGAAATTGAGTTCACTAAGGGCTGCACATATATATTTACAGTTGTTATATCTTCTTGGTGGTTTGTTTACTTGGCAAATATGTAGTGGCATTCTTTGTCTCTTCTGACTAATTTTGGCTTGGAGTTTGCTATGTTGGATATGAGTAGAGCTACTCCTGCATGCTTTTGGGTACCATTTGCATGGAATATGCTTTCCCATCCTCTCACTTTTCAGTATGTACAGTATATACATATGTAGGTAAGATGTGTTTCTTGCATACAGTAAAGAGTTCAGTCTAGTTTTTAATCCAGTATGCTACTCTGTCTTTTAATTGGAGAATTAAGACCATTTACCCTTGGAGTTGTTATTGTACTAATTTTTCCTGCTTGTTACTGTTTTTGTTTATTTCCTAATACTCATTTATTCTTGTATTCTTTTGTGTGCAGTGTTAAGTAACTTCTGTAATGCTAGCTTAGTGATTGTGAATCTTTTAGTTTCTGCTTATCTTGGAATGTCTTTATTTTAAGGACTTTGTTTTATTTTGTTTTGTTTTGTTTTGTTTTTGAGACAGGGTCTTACTTTGTAGTTCATGCTGGCCCTGAGCTCACTATGTAACCCAGGCAACCCTCAAAGTCACAGCAATCCTCCTGCCTCTGCCTCCCGAGTGCTGGGATTACACACATGAGCCACCACTCTCAGCTATCTGTATTTATTCTTCAATTCTGAAGGATAGCTTCACTGGATATAGTAATTTAGGATGACAGTTAGTTTCTCTCCAAACTCGAAACTCATTCCAAACCTTTTGGCCCTTAGAGGTTCTGCTCAGAAAACTGCGGCTATTTGGATTGGTTTCCCTTTATAAATGATTTGGCACTTTTCTCTTGCAGCTTTCAATATCATTTATTTCCTTTATTCTCAACATTTTAACTGTGGTGTACTACACAGGAAGTTCTTTTCTATTCATGCTTCTTTGCTGTTCTGAATGCTTCCTGTACCTGGATATCCATATTATTATCAAGATTTTGAAATTTTTCTATTATTTAACTGAATCAGTTTTCTATGCTTTTAATCTGAATCTTGGGCCTCTCTTGTATTCCAAAAACTCTTAATTTTGCCTTTTTAATCAGATGCCAGAAATGTCACGTTTTTCTCAAAATTACTTATTTTTTCTTTATTGCTGTCTAAATGTAGTAATTCATCAATTTTATCTGTGTGTGTGTGTCTGTGTGTGTCTGTGTGTATGTGTGTGTGTGTGTGTGTGTGTGTGTGTGTGTGAGAGAGAGAGAGAGAGAGAGAGAGAGAGAGATACTGAGGATTGAACTCAGACCCTTGTGTTTCCAAGGTAGGTGTGATACCTCTTGAGTTAAATCCCCAGCCCTCATCAATTTTTTCTTTAACCCCTGAAGTTTTATCTTGTGTATGTTTATGCATGTTGGCAAGGCTTTCCATCAGATTTTTTTATTTAGTTTATTCAACTTTTGTATAATTTTTTTTTTTTTTTGGTACTAGGAATTGAATTCAGGACATTGAACTTGCCAAACAAGCATAGTGCCACTGAGCTAAATCCCCAGTCCTGGCTTATTAAACTTCTCATTTCCAAGGTTTCTGTTTGTTTTGTTTATGGAATCTCCGACTTTTATATTTTGTATTGCCTTTCTTCTATTCTGTTGTTTATTTGTGCCTTCTGAGTTTGCTGATCATTTTTATGATCATTCTTTGAATTATCTGATATTTCATCTACTTTGATGTTATTGTAATCAGTTACTGTAGAAGTAATAAATGTTAGAGTAGTCATAGTGCCTTTTTTCATGTTTTTTACATATCTGTATTGATATTTATTTATCTTTTGGGCTGGATATAATTAACCAGCATCCTGTGATGTTTGATTGTAGGAGGAGTATAGGACAGCCAACTCCCTGAGCAGTGGTGTTCTTCCTTGGACAAAGAAATTCAGCCTGGATTATTTGGCCCTAGACTTCAATTCATTGTCACCAACCCCCATACAGCAGGTAGGAAGGACTTTGAGCCTGAGAATTACCAGATGTGTTCATTTTGCTTAGCTTTTCTGATTACCAAACCATGTATGTTCTGTTTAGGAGTTTTTAGAAATTTGGACATGTACCATGAACAATATTAAAATCAATGCCTAATCCAGAATGAATGAAATTCTGATATATTTCCTTAAAGTGTGCTTTTAGGATACATGTATATAGATAAATGTTACATTAACATTCTTAAACTTTGGACCCAAAAGGTAATAGAAAAATTTTCAGATAGTGATGAAGGTGGGCATGGGACTCTCTAAGCATAGGAAGGCTATTTAAGGAATAGCCTACAGCCTAGTCTGGCTGAACTTTATGGAGTGGTAAAAAGGAGCTCTAAGTTGAAGTAGATCCCCTCACTAAAGAGCCTTGAATGCCAGATTGGGTATTTTTAACTGCTTTGGGCAGTATTCCTCATCTGTAAAGTAAGGATCAGAAATAATAACACCTAATCAAGGGCCATTGTGAAGATTTTTTGATTAATATTCATATGTTGTCATAGCTTTTAATAAATACCACAAACTTCACAGTGTAGGCAGAGAATGAAGGAATTAATCAATGAATGAGTCAGTGCTAAGTGGTTGGATGACACTTTTGAGAAAGGGATGGTCATAAACCAAACTGTATCTAACAATGTAGTGTTCAGGAAAAAAAGCAACTAACAAAGTAGAAAATACTGTCTAATTCCATCTCTGTGTTTGTGGAGGTAGGACACTGCATAGAAACACCTCTGAAAGATTTCCCTCCTGTTTGCTGAGTTAACTCCTACTTCTTTTTTACCTTTGAATAACATTTTTAAACCCAGAACTGAAACTCAAGAGAATCTAGCAAGAAGAGTGGGGGCAACATATCCAAAGGAACATTAATCAATTTGGGTAGATTATACCTTCAAGATAAGCAACTCCAAATCTCAGGTACTCACAGCAACAGACTCTTTCAGTTTTTTCTTATGAGAAAGCTCATCTTCAGTCTAGTACTCCTGAGAAGGTAAGAAGATTATAGAATCCCAGAATGCCTAGTTTCTCCTTAATATTTACACATACACACACTCATGTGCATGTACACACATACACACACACACACACACAGTTTCTACAAGGAGGGATAGCAAATAATCAACAATATATTCTACCACAGAAATAGGTATTTTCTGAATTTTTAAATTAGGTGTAATGAAAGTATTTTCTCCCACTTTAGAAACTTCTCCTTTCAGAAGAGCAAAGAGTAGACTATGTCCAAGTGGATGAGCAGAAGACCCAGGCTCTCCAGAGCACTAAGCAAGAATGGACAGATGAGAGGCAATCCAAAGTGTGAGAGGTAAGGACTTTGGTAGTGTGAAACATGGAAGCCTGGGGCTCAATTTGCAGTGTTGGTTTTTTGTTTTTTTCACTGAAATCACTGATGGTCAACACTGGTCAAATCCAAGAGAGAATATGTTGTTTCTATGTGCTAGGTAAGAACTTTCAGGAGAGAAGACCCTTTTTATGCACTGAACAGAGAAAAGAAAGAAGTTTCCTCCCAGAAAGGGATCTGAGGGAGTCCAGCCTCTGCTTTCCCTCCCCGACACCTGGAGCCTGTGGCACAGGTTCATTTCTCCAACCTCAAGAGTGCTTGCAATTGGCTCCACAATCACAGAAGGAAAAGATGGAGTGTTCTACAGCCACAGAGATGTAAAAATGTCATTCATTCAAGCAGGATAAGAACAATAAAAACAATACTGGGGAGACCATTTTCCCAAACATTCTGGTAAATGTCTCAAAGAAATTATTTGGAGTAAAGATTGGAGTCCATATCACTACCAACAGGATAGCATCATTTGATACCACTACCTGAAATTCTGTCCTATACCTTGTGTTTTGATTGGAGTCATAAATTGTCCTAGCAAAGGGGGTCCTTGGAGACCACCTTGTCACAGTTCTTGAAGGCACAGTTGAAAAGCTCAAGCCTAATGATGGTGGAAGAATCTACACTTACTGCAAGGACTCTATCAGGCCATCATTTTTGTCAAAAAAGAGAGACAATTTATGTGGTGGGCAATGGATTCCAGATCTGTGCTGAGCATAATGAGATGACTCTGATGGCAGAAATGACATTGTGTTTACATTGGCTCTTCTGCTGTTGTTCATCTTTTCCGAGCATGTGTTCACATACATCATGCTGGGTTTGGCACATCAAACCCTGATAGAGAAACAAATAATAACTTAAAAGACAGAATTTGATTGAGAAGAGTCAGTGGACCCCACCAAAATGGAGTCCCAAATTGACTCAAACCCTCAGGTTTGTTGGGGAATGGCAAAGGCATAGAGTTCTGCTAAGCACAGATGTTTGTTTCAGGTAGCAATGCATGGTGACAGTTTGGCCGAAAAAATTAATTTTCAACTGATTGTCCTCTGGCGAGCTCCCTCATTTCCCCCAAGCCCACCTCTGCTTGTAATGATAAAATATCCTGTGTTCAAGACATTCTGGATCCTTGGAGTTAGCTGTCTTCTGCCTCACAAGTCAACCTAAGCAGAGATTGATCCGTTGGGTGTTACAAGGAAACCCACAGTCATATCTTTTCCCAACAGCTAGGGAAACACTGGGCTCCTGATTTAACAAGCAGAAAACTGAGAACCAGAGGAAGGAACACCTGCCCAAGATTACTCATAGAGCTGAGACACGGGGTCAAACTTAGAGTTTTCCGGGATGCCAGTTGCAAGTTTATTCAGTTCTTCCATACAGCCTCAGAAGACTTTTTCAAAATCAATCAATTCAGTTAATTTAGGCATCATTCCCTTCCCCTGGCTTAGGAATCTGAGCAAGTGCTTTTATACTTGGAAAATATATACATCCAAGGAGGGCTTCTTTGTGCAATATTCAACTGCAGCTTTAACATTAGTAGTTACAATTAGAAATGCTTCTTTATAACCACTTTTAAATCCATGCTGGATTACACAGTCTCCTACACAGTTAAGGTCCTCCTCTGACTGTGAGCTAACTAACACTAGCACAGGGATTTTGAAAGATATATCTTCTGTGATATTCTACTATGGATGCAAGTGATAGAAATGACCAGAAAAAACCACTGACAATGAGTTCTGCTTTCAGGCTTCATGACCAGTTTTTCCTTTGTGCATGAAAATGACTAGGCTCTAAGAGTGCAAACATTCCAGCTCTGTAATTGGGGTATTGTGGCCCAGGAGAACCAGAATGAAGTTCTCAGTTGGACATGGAGATTTATTTAATACCCTTATCTGACTGTTCTAAGCATTTAGAGCCAGAGCACATATCTGAACTAAACATATACTAATCTAATTTTTGACTAGCACTGTGTCTGACATGTGAGGACAGATCAAATAAATAGATCTATGACAGTCAGCATAGTTGAGCAGTTGTAGGCTTTGCTCTAGGTCTTAGGGATCAAACTGGCCCAAACATAAGTAAATACCAAGGTCTTGGTTTTTTCAGACCATACAAGTCACTCTGATTTTCAAAGCAACAGTTTCAGATGACATCATTTTCTTTGTGTGCCAAAATAGGAAATAACTGACAAATACTTTAAGCTGAGTTCAGTGTCTTTGGTGAAACTGACAGAGTAAGGAGAGGGCTCTCTGCTCCCCTACTGCTGGAACAGCTCCACATCACCAAAATACAACTGACCCTGTAAGGAGCTGCCTTCTTCCCCATATGAGTGACCAAGTGTCACAGAATCTCAGGCAAGAAACCAAGGCAGACCGCTAATTACCATAAATGGTAAGGCCTCCATGTGTAGGGCATTTGCATTTTAATCATTGTACTGCAACTGCTAGTGTAGAGAAACCATAGCTCCAAGGATCACGAACAACACCAGATTAAAAGCTACAGTTGAAATTATGCCCATACTGAAATGTCATTCAGTTTGAAAAAAAAGACTTTTCTCCTTACAAAACATTGCCAAGAATGTATGTGTGGCATGAAGCAATGCACATGTGAGTCATGTGACCTGTTTGGATGCGATTAATTAAAAACAGGTGTGTTCTGGATAAGTACCCTCTATGTTAATAGACAATGATAGGGCTCAGAATTTTTTTTTTTTTTTTTGTATCAGGGATTGAACTTGGAACCTTGCACTTATGAGGCAGGCGCCAGAACCACTGAGCTAAATCTCTGCCCAGAATAAATTATCTTTAACAGGTGACATCACCTTTCATTTCCAGGGTTTAATACATTTATATCTTGCTTTGCTAAAACTGTTATAGGACAGCTATGCCAAAGGACAACAGTTCAGAGAAACAAAATACAGGTAGTTCTTGAGCTGACAGCAGCATATGATCCCGAGAAAGGCACCATTACATCAAAACAATGCCAGCTAAATTAATTAATTTAATTAATTAAATTATTAAAGAATTTTTAAAAGTTTTTTATATATTCTAAATATTAGTCCTTTATCAGAGAAGAATATGGAAAAATATTTTCCCGTTCTATAGGTTGTCTCTCCACTGTTGATTGTGTCCTTTGCTGTACAGAAGCTTTTTAGCTTGATATAGTCCCACTGGATGATTATTGGTATTAGTATGTGCCTGTGGCTTCAAGTGTTTTACCTGCTTTATCTTAAATGTCTTTGATTTTATATCTAGGGCTTTGAGCCATAAAAAGAAACAATGGTTTCATGTCATTGTGGGCCAGGTGTTTAGCTCCAGTGGTACTTCACCTAACTTGAAATCATATGATTTGCAAGAAAATGGATGAACCTTGAGACCACATGCAGTGAAATTAGTGAGATACAAAAAGTTAAATATAGCATGGTTTCCTTTGTATGAGAAACTTCAATTAAAGAATAAAGGAAAGATGGTAGGAAACAGGAAAGCAGACTTTTTGGAGATGAGGAAAGGAGTCAAGGGAAGGGGAGGAGAGGGGGAATAAAGTCTTCAGAGATGATCAAGAATGATATATACCTGCACAAATTCCCCAAAATCAATGTTAACTATTATATATCATAAACATACTAGTAACAGAAAACCACTAGCCCTAGAACTGCCTCTCTGCCTCTTGGGTCAGTGGCGTCTCTAGGTCATGAAGCAAAGCGGGGACAACCAGAGCAACCAGGGCTGGGAGGCAGGCTTGAGTTTGGAGGAAATTGGCCAAAGGCATAGAAGGAAATAGACCCAGGGGATCCTGGAACTGAGAAACACAAAGAGAGGCCACATTAATTTTATCATCCAGGTACTGACAATAAATGCTTTTCTGTAATACACACACTGCAAGCCAATCCTCGATCCAAATCTGCTGGAAGATAGGGTAGGTAGAACTCTTAGAGACACTGGCACAGAGAAAGACTTTATGAACAAAACTTCAGTAGTACAGGAACTAGCAGAAAGAGTCAACAACTGGGATCTCATCTTATTTAAAAGCTCCTGCACAGCAAGGGAAACCACCAACGGAGCAAAATGGCAACCTATAATATGGGAAAATATTTACCAGCTGTTCCGCAGACAAAGGACTACTATCTGGAATAAATGAAAAACTTTAAAAAATTAGCCCCCTCATTTAAAAAATTAGCCCCCTCAGTTTAAAGACTCAGTTCAAAAGTGAACATCTGAAATGAACAGACACTTTTCAGAGGAAGAAGTAGAGGCAGAAAAGAAACATAGGAAAAATATTCAACATCACTGGTCATTCAAGAGATGCAGATGAAAACAATTCTGAAATTTCATCTCACTCCACAAAGAATGGTTGCTATCATGAAATCAACCAACAAATGCTGACAAGGCTGCAGGGAGGAAGGAAGCCTTCTCTGGGATTGTAGACTGGTGCAACCACTGTGGAGCTTCCTCAAAAACTAAGATTATTTTTTAAAAAACTAGGATTACTGGTCCTATTTGACCCTGTTATTTTCCTGCTAGGTATATACACAAAAGAATTAAAGGATTAATATCACAGTGACATACATGTACCCATGTTTACAGCAGCTCAGTTTATGACAGATAAATCCTGGAAACAACCCAAATGCCCATCAACTGGAGATTGGATAAAGAAGATTTGGGAGTTTTTTTGTATATATAAAATGGAGTATTATCCATAAAGAATGGTAAGTTAGAGACATCTGTAGCTAAATGGATATACCTCGAGGCCATGCTTGTAAATGAACTAAATAGGGCACAGATGTGGAATACAGTATGATTTCCCCAGTGTGAGAAACTGAAGGTGTAAATGAGGTCCAAAATGTATGATAGGTACTGTGAAACAGGAAGAAAATACTCAAAGGGAAAGGTGAAATGTGTGGAGACGGGGGAAAGCACAGAATGGAAAGAATAAAATGATGGTAAAAAGAAAAAATGGAAACAAAGCTTATATATATCAGAATTGGGGGTTGTAGAGAACACAGGAGTGAGAATATATGAGAGTCAATATACATCATGTACAAGTACAAATTCTCAATGAGGAATGTGATCATAATGTGTTCCTAAAGTGTACCAATAAACTCAATTTATTAAAAAAAGAAAACAAACAAAAAAGACAAAGAAGAGCAAGTTGGCCCACATGGCTGGCCTGAGAAGCAGAGATCTCAAAAGTCTTTGGGGCCAGGGAGTTAGCTCAGTGGTTCCGGCGCCTGTCTTGCAAGCGCAAGGGCCCGGGTTCGATTCCCCGGTAACCACACAACAATACTGGGTGTGGAGACCCACACCCAGCAGCAACCAGTAAGACATACCACAGTGCCGGGCGTGGTGGCTCACGCCTGTAATCCCAGCACTCGGGAGGCAGAGGCAGGAGGATTGTGATGTGAGTTTGAGGCTGAGCTCAGGGCCAGCCTGAACCACAAAGCGAGACCCTGTCTCAAAAAACCTAAAAAAAAAAAAAAAAAAGTCTTTGAACATGCTATCCCTTATGATCCCTGTTATTCATGTCTTTAAGGTTCCAGACTCCTACTTGTCCTTTTCTTCCTTGATGTTAAATTGTCTTTACTTCTGTTGTCACTTCTTCATCTTCACGTGGCTCTTATTTTCTGCAACTGAGAGTGTGTTGTCAGTTTAAGCTGCACTCCCTGCAGACAGGAAGCAGAGCCCAGACACAGACTGGGACACAGAAGGGCTCTTCATTTGTGACTTAGGAGGCACTAGAGAGCTGTGGGGATAAGATGGCCTCTCCATCACAGGGTGCTTGGTCATGGACAGAAATGACCTTGACCCTACTCTGCCACGACACACAGACCAATTCCAAGTGGAGGTCAGTGGGAAAGGGGGAACGATAAACTTCCCATGCTCCCTAGGCTTCAGCAGACCCATTTGGCTTCTATTCACCCCTCTTGTTTTGCAGTTCAAATCTAATCAGTTTTAAGCTTTGTTTGCCTTCATGTAAAAGAACACAACCTAGCTGATTTGTATCTGTCTTCACATTTCACATTATTTCATTTACTTTGTTCTTGAATTGGAGACTTTGGATTCATT
>PVIR01018199.1:0-33741 GCA_004026965.1 Petromus typicus
CCCCCATATATATAAAATTTGTTTCCTTACTTTTTTGTTACAATCTCAACATTGTCCCCTTTCACCTTATTTTACATTGAGCATTTTCTATTTCACAATATATAACATACAATGCTAGGACTCATTTACATCTTAGACATATTTTTTTTAAAACTTCTGTTACTTGGAAATGAAGGACATTTTAGGATTCAGGCTGAGTTATTTACTCTCTCAACTCAGTGGATGATTACCATTCCTCCAGGCCAGTTTGGGCTATAAAGATCTAGTGTAATGTAAAACGAAGTGCACCTCATTAACTTTTTGAAGAATATGGATTAGTTTTAATATTCAAATATTTTTATTCAAGCAGAACTCATATCATTTTAAAAGACTATTTACCCCCAATGTATAATTTTTAAAATTCATCTTTCCATGTTCCTGATTCACTGACCTTTGGCCTCAAATTATATTTTGTTTAAAGCCTACACTAAAATGGGCCTTGAAGAGAATTAAAAAAAAAAAAGAATATAAAAGGAAACCTGAACGAAAATAACACCGTTTTCACTGCTTTATATATCTAAGTTCTACTTTCCTTTTGATAGCGTGTAATCTGTCCCATCCCCCCAAAATTAAATTTGGTCCCATTTTTTGACCATATTTGTCTGATCCATATCCTCAATACTTAGGCTAACTAGTACATTTTCAGATTTTCAGAGGTTGCTCATTGCATGACATTTAATACCTTGAACATTACTTCTTATAGTCTGTCTGTTTTTATTTTTAATATATTGAGTTTATCGGTACATTTTAGGAGTATATTATGACTACATTTCTCATTGGAAATTTGCACCTGTACATAATATACCTTGATTTTTATTGTTTTATCAATAGAGCCTGGCAAATGGGTGATCCTTAGTTTGATTCCCCATGCTAATATATATGGAGAGAGAGAGAGAGAGATCAAGAGACAGAGACAGAGAGACAGACAGATGAGACAGAGACAGGGAGAAAGAGATAGAGAGAGACAGAGACAGCAAAATAAGACTTAGAAAAGCTGGGTTCCAGGCCTGATCCATGATGCTCAGGGAAGCAAAGATGAAGGCACCTGAGCTTGCCATTTATAGGGCATAACAGATGACTCAGGGAGCAGTGATAATCGACGAGGATCTTACAATTGGAGAAAGTATCGTGTGTCTTGGAGGGTGGTGGTAATCCTAGGACCGTGAACATCCTATTTGATTAGGAAAGTAAGATGAGCAAAGATGTTCTTAGACAGTAGGTGGGATGAGTTAGGCTGATACGGAATTTGTCCCTCCCCAGGTGAGACCTTTCTACTTGATTCTGAGAAACCCAGGATGTCCTCAGGTGATGTAATCTTGCCCTTGAGCACCATAGCATCACAGAACTATAGCATCTCAGCTGTGACTGTAGCCCAAATGGAGTTATGCCTCGGCATACCATAATCAGTCTGTAAGCAAGATTCAGCTTAGTAATAATTTAATTGTGAAATAATTTTTCCCAAAAATTGTGTAGAATGACTTCTGACCAAGAAGTCATCTTACCATTTTTTTCTGATTATTACTAACACATATGAATTGTATATATTAATATGCTTCAATATGATTGTTCAGCACATGTACAAATCATGCACAGTATCCATCTACCATTCTATATACACCCTACCTTGCCTTTAAGCACACCTTATATTACAAAATAAACCCTTTCATTCTTTCAGATTGAGGCTAGGCATGTTTTCTGTTTGCTTTTATATCCTTATATAGGAGAGAACTTAAAATACTTATCTTTCTGTGTTTGACTTATTTCACTTAATGAGATGTTCTCTAATTATCAGATTGGCTGCAAATGACAGAGCCTAGTTCTTATTTGTGGCTGAATAATATTTAATTTATATAATACATAATTATGTATAAATTTCTTTTTCCATTTATGTGTTGCTAAGCAGCAAGGTTGATTACACATCTTAGATATTGTACATAGGGCCGTATTAGATACAGGAATTACAGCATTGCTTTTGTATAATGACCTCATTTCCTTTGCATATATATCCAAGATTGGATTCATTGGATCATATTTTAATTTTACTTCTTTTTGTTTGTTTGTTTTGTTAGGAAATTCCACACTGTTTCCATAGTAGCTCTAATAGTTCATATCCTCACTAATAGAATATAAGTATTCTATTTTCCGTTTTTTAAGTTTTTCAAAATTTTTTAAAAAAGTTTTTGATTATAACCATTCTGGCTAGAATAAGATAGTACAACACTGTGGATTTGATTTACATTCCCTCGTGGCTAAATATGTCCATCATTTTTCATATATTTATTGCCATTTATAATTCTTGATTTGAGAAATGTTTGCTCAGATCATTTTCCCAGTTATATATTAGAATGCTTGTGTTTTCTTTGTTATTATTATTATTATTTTTACAATTCTTTATGTATTCTGCATATTAATCCTTTGTTAGATGAAAAGCTGGAAAATATTTTCTATCTCAAGATTGTCTCTTTAGGGCTGGGGATATAGCTCAGTGATTCCGGCGCCTGTCTTGCAAGCACAAGGGCCCGGTTTCCATCCCCAGTAACCACATAACAATACTGGGCATGGAGACTCACCCCAGCAGCAATCAGTACCACATACCACAGTGCCGGGCGTGGTGGCTCACGCCTGTAATCCCAACATTCGGGAGGCAGAGGCAGGAGGATTGCTGTGATGTGAGTTTGAGGCTGAGCTCAGGGACAGGCTGAACTGCAAAGCGAGACCCTAAAAAAAGATTTTCTCTTCAACTTATTGATTTTTCCTTTTGTTGTACACAAGCTATTTTAGTTGGATGTAATATTGGTTGTCAATATTTGCTTTTGTTTCCTGTGCCTTTGGAATCTGTTCCAGAAGCTGTACCAATCCTGAAGAGTTTCCTTTATGAAACTCTTTATGAGTTTATGAAAACTTTATGAGTTTCCTTTTTTCTCATTGTTTCAAAGTTTCAAGTCTCATGTGAAATTTGTGGAAGTCAATTGCAAATCAATTTTTGTATGGAGTGAGATGGGATCAAGTTTCAGTCTTTTCCATGTGAATTTCCAGTCTTCCTTTTTCCATTTATTGAAGAGATTATTTTTTCCCACTGTAGGTTTTTGGCACTTTTTCCAAAATCATTTGGCTGTAGATATGTGTATTTATTTCCAGAAACTCTACTCTGCCTCATTTGTCTAAATGTCTATTTTTATACAGGAGAATCTCCCAACCTGTTAGGTGTCACATGTGCCAAGTTCATGTCCCCTGACATTGAAAAAACTGAATTGCAAGAAACAATGGTGGTTTGAATAGAAAAGCTATATTGAGAGATAGCTCTAAGAGCTAGTAGGGATCCTGAGTGGGTTGCAACAGAGGATATTTCTCCAAGAATGAGTTCTAGAACAAAATAATAAAATGAGTACACAATCATGAGGTGCATACAGCATGGGTCAAAGTATAATCAACCAATAAAATTATAAGTACAGCCACTAAGCTATTATTAATCTAATAGGGAAGCAGGTTACATAGCACGTGGACATGAAAGAGAACAAAGGAATTTTTGAGAAGGGGATGGGTCTGGATGCTCTCGTCATCCACCTGGTGACTGGACTTTAGTGGACTAGCGGGTACCAATTGCAGTATAGTCTTGAGTTACAGGTTATCCTTCAGGAAGACATGTGGGCCTGGTTGTTACATCTTTATCTTCAGGCTTGACCTTCTTCAGATGCTCCTCTTGCCACATTTATGTTGTGTTTTCCTTTTCTATGCTGACTTCCTCCACAACCTGTCCCTTTCTCGCTGCCTATTCATTTCCGTCTAACTTAACTGCCTGTCACAAAGGGATGACAACCACTTACCTCTTTCTGTTCAAACTTGCTCTGACCACTTGAGGTCTTTTGTATTTCCATATGAACTTTAGGACATTTGTTAAAAATTCTGTAAAAATATTCAGTGTAGATTGCACTGACTCTTTAGAACATATCTGGAAGAACTTTTGGTTGGAAGATTCTCCTATATATGGTCATTTAAAAACACTCATACTTCCAGTTCATAAATATTGGAAAATTTTCTTCTTTTAATTATTTTTTCATTATTTTGTAATTTTCTGCATAGAGATGTTTTACTTCATTTGTGTGTGTGTGTGTGTGTGCATGTGTGTAGGTGCAGTGACATTATAAATGTGATTTCCTTCATAGTTTAATCCTTAGAAAATGCATTATTGCTATAGAGAAGCTACTGATTGTCATGTTTATTTTGATTCCTGATATACTGCTGAATTTATTGCTTTTAACAATCTTTTGGTGGAGATTTAGATTATTCTACATAAAGAATCACATCTTCAAACAGGACTGATTTTAATTCAAGTTTTCCTATTTGTGTTTCTTTCATTCCCTTCTGTTTTCCTAATTGCTCTAGTTAAAATTTATGGCACTACACTCAATAAGTATGGTGAGAGTGAACCCCTGACTTGTTCTTGGTCTTAGAGGAAGTGTTTTCAGTTTTTCCTGGTTCATCATTGTATGGAGCGTGGGTTGTTATCTACAGCCTTTGTAATAATGAGACCTGATAATTTATATGTTATTTGTTTGAGGTTTTTGTCAAGAAGAAATGTTGAATTTTATCAAATGTTTTTTTGTGTGTGTGCACTTACCAAGAGGATCACATGATTTAATCCTTCTCTATATTTGTTCTAGGTATTACATTTATTGATTTGTATGATAAATCATTCTTGTATCGCTGGAATTAAATGAATTTAATGGCAGTGTATGATCTTCTTGATGTGCTATTGAATAAAATTTGCAGAGATACTGGTTTATATATTTCTTTTTTGTTCTGTACTCATCAGGCATTTGTAGCAGAATAATGTTTGCATTATAGAAAGTGTTTGCCAGGGTCCCTTGTTTTCAAATGTATCAAATATTCCTATAATAATTGTGGTTGGTTCTTTTTTAAAAGTTCCATAAAATTCAGAACTAAAGCCATCTTGTCCTGGCCTATTCTTTGTTGGAAAATACTTTTATTGTTCATTCAGTCTTACTAATTCGTATTGATCTGGTTTTCTATATATTTTCTATATATTTCTATCTGTTTTCTATATATTTTTGGTTCAACTTTGATAGTTTTTCAATTTTTAGTTTTTATTAATACATAGTTTTAGTACATAATCATTACCTTCCTCAGGCATATGTTTAGAACACATCTCAACTCATTTTTTAGACCCTTCTTCCTGATTTTGGTATTTTTTTAATGATTTGTTGAATTCTGCTTGCCAATATCTTCTCGAGAATTTTTATTCAGTATTCATTAAAGAGATTGATGCATTCTTCACTCATCTTTGGTAGGACATGTGTTCAGAAGCCTGCCCAATTCTCCTCCACTTTCCAATTTATTACCATATAATTTTTTTTTTTGAGACAGGGTCTCGCTTTGTAGTTTAGGCTGGCCCTGAACTCAGCCTCAAACTCACATCACAGCAATCCTCCTGCCTCTGCCTCCTGAGTGCTGGGATTACAGGCGTGAGCCACCATGCTCCGCACTGTGGTATGTGGTACTGATGGCTGCTGGGGTGAGTCTCCAGGCCCAGTATGGTATGTGGTTAATGGGGAACGAACCTAGGCCTTTGTGCTTGCAAGATAGGTACCAGAACCACTGAGCTAAATCCCCGGCCATATTACCATATAATTTTTCAAAATAATTCCAAATAATACTTTGAATTTTTTTTTTGCTATGGCTTTTAAACTTCTGCCTTTCTTCTCTAATTTTATTTATTTGAATATTACTTCATTTTTTATCTTTATTGGTACATTAAATATACACATCATGATTGCACTCCATAATGGGGATTTGTACCAGTATAAGACACAACTTAATTCTCATTTTTTCCCATAGCCCTACCCACCCTACCACCCCCCCATATATATAAAATTTGTTTCCTTACTTTTTTGTTACAATCTCGACATTGTCCCTTTTCACCTTATTTTACATTGAGCATTTTCTATTTCACAATATATAACATACAATGCTAGGACTCATTTACATCTTCATTTTCTCATACCAGAGAAAAGATGCGATATGTACCTATCTGTGCCCTATTTATTTCACTTATGAGGATATTCTCAAATTACTTCATTTTTGTTAATCAATCTTTATCAAGTTTATCTTTGATTAGAACAAACTTAAATTTCATTGATCCTGTGAATTACTATTTTTTTAGTTTATTTTACTGGTACTTTTTATATACACATCATGATCACAATCAATACTGAGCATATGATCCGACTTCATGCTCATTTCACCCCCCCCTCCCTTCCCTACAATCAATCCCCTGCCCCCTACATACATAAGCTTTGCTTCCAGTTTGAACCATTAATTTTTTTTCTTTTCCTTCTTTACTTACCCCTACCCACCTTTTTCCTTTGAATATTTTCTATTTCCCAATATCCATCATACATATTTTTGAGACAGGGTCTCGCTTTGTAGTTCAAACTGGCTCATTTTAAAATTTTTATCTCAATGAGACATTTAGAAAAATCAATCTTTAACTCTAATATTTTTCTTACTCTAAATGTAATATGTTGCTGAAAATTTCAAATGAATATTTATCTTACATTTTGAGTTTTTTGTTTCCAAGTTTTTTGATTGTCTCCATTTCAAAACTCATATGCTTTTACCAAACTTCTCATTAATATCCTGAATATTCTTCTTTATTATATTTAACTTCTCATTTGTGTTCTCTTGGATGTTATGGAATTTTTTAAAAGTAATTATTTTATATTTGGGCATTTCATCTACTTTGATATCTTTCTGCTCTGTACTAAAAAGTTATGACCTTTAAGAAGTGCCATGTATTGTTTTTCATATTTCTTTTGTTTCTAAGTTAATATTTGCACATCTGATTGGTGAATTAATACACAGTTTATACTGTATTAAAGTCAGGGCTATTCAAGGACTTTGAGGGTCTTTAGAGAGCATGGATACTCCAGCTTTTTAGATAGGCATGATGTCAACAGAAGGGTGTATGTGGTGCACCTCTATCATTACTCCTACAAAGCGAGGGATAGTCCTTCTAAAGTGCTGTGGGGTTCTTCAGGCACTGTTGATATTTGTTTTCTAACTTGATTGTTCTGTGGTATTGCCTAGTGTATTAGTAGTGAGAAAACAAAGTACTTGTTCTCTTAGCAGACCTTTGGTGTGAGTTCAAATGATTCATGGGAAAATGTAGTCACAGGAAACAGCATCACTTCAGTGGTGCTCACATTCGATCTCATCAGAGATCAACTAGTCAGAGAAAGTGTAGGGCAACTGATGCAGGAGACTCATACAGGTGCTGTGGCAGCAAAAGTTTTGTTAACCATCTATGCTATTACTCTGGACATTCCCATCTGGGAGTTGAATATCGCATTCCACATAATGTGAGGATGGGACCATGACCCAGACTTTTCTTCTGCTTCTTACAAATGATTTCAGTTGTAATGCTTTCTAGGAATTGAACAAGAGTTAGTCATGGCTATAGCTTGGAAAAATTCCTCTAAGCTGAAGAGTTCAGAGGAATGAAAGATAATATAATGCAACCAGCACCAGGAAAAGATTCTCTCTACGTCTTATTAAAGGCTCATGGCTATAGCTGTAGCCATAGCTGCATTGCTCCAGACTGGTCCAGCCTGCCTCTGTGATAGTCTACCTCAGTATTATTTCTCTGCCTTGTTAACTACTGGCACAGATGCAAAACACTTGGAAATGGCTGGTCATAGCTAAAAAGGCAACCTCCCTAAGTCCTGTCACATGTATAAAGCCACGCATGACTAGCCACATCCCAAGTCTCAGAAGGCAAGATCCTTGATTTCCCTGTCTTAACACAGGTACCTTTAATGTCACACTTGTTCTCCTCCACAAAGAATACTCAGTAATTTGTGTCAGAGCTGCTCCACGCCGTACCTGGGATTGCCAGTATCTACACTGATTGTGTTCTGGGACCCTCTATTCACCTTTGTTCCAGCAGAGGGAAAGCTGTGGAGGTTGGATGACAACTGTTAAAATGTTACTTATCTTTTTATGTTGCTGTCAAAAGTCTCTGAATTTTAGTTTTTTCTTTGTGGAAAAATATGTGAGCACTGGGTGACTCTCCTTGGGCACCTTGACAATCTTAGTATCATTTTTTGAAATGTCATTCTTTACCTTTCTCATGTAACCAAAAGTCAAGCTATTCTTAGAAGTCTTCTAGCAGTCACCTGCTCCTTCTGAAGTTTCCACTCCGTCTGAGTTCAATCTTCTTATAGGGAAACCGAGCCTTACTGACTCCTTCCACCCTTTGTACTCCCTCTGCCAAACCACCTTCAATAACAAAAGTCCAATCAACAATTTTAGCTCTTCTGTGTTTTATCAATCTAGGTGGAAACAACGATCATGGAAGATATGCTTCAACATAAAGATATTACTCCCAGACTCTGAGTTGGGTCCATTTATGCAAAGTAAGATGTAAAGTGTATGAATAATTCAATCAAAATACATAACCTCTACTAATTAGATATTGCATACAAACAGTCTTTGAACTAAATATATAGGGAATTTTCTGTAATCTGCATTTGTATCTCACTTGTGAGAATAGAATAAGCCTTTAATTCCCTTGATAACTGTATTTTTCTTCAATTGAGTGATTATTGAACTTATACCCATTACTTATTTTTCTTCATCTTTGGAAAACATAAAATGAAGAATGGGCAATGAGAGGCCGGGGATATAGCTCAGTGGTTCCGGCGCCTGTCTTACAAGCACAAGGACCTGGGTTCGATCCCCAGTAACCACATAACAATACTGGGCGTGGGGACTCACCCCAGCAGCAACCAGTACCACATACCACAGTGCTGGGCATGGTGGCTCATGCCTGTAATCCCAGCACTTGGGAGGCAGAGGCAGGAGGATTGCTGTGATGTGAGTTTGAGGCTGAGCTCAGGGCCAGCCTGAACCACAAAGCGAGACCCTGTCTCAAAAAAAGAAAAAAAAAAAAAAAAAGAACGGGCAATGATATTGTGAATAACTAAATATCTAATTCATAAGATGAAAAGTACTTAAAATAAACCAAGAAAGTTGACTTGAATATAAACTACTTAACTTAATATGATGTATTAGTATGCCAATTTCTTGTTGACTATTCGCTTGTTTAGCAGATTATATTAGAGAAAATCCAATAAAATCCTTGTATTTCTAGAGATTAATATATTGGCTAATAAGTTTTTGGATATTAGTGCATGTCAAGTGAAATAAAGATATAAATCATTTTGAGCTTCTAGTTTTAAAATTTTTATTTTATGCCCCCCAAAGCATTAAAATCTTTGGAAACAACATACAAAACAGTAATCTATGAAATCATTAATTGATTCTCACAATAGTATATTAGAAAAAAACGCAGGAAATAGCTGATAGATTTGGCTTCTGTTTTATTCATGTATTTTCCCTTCCAAAAATTTTTAGTAGCATAAAATCCCACATATTCTAAGGTTTTAGGCTAATACTGGTTCCTGATTAGTCTTTAAATCTACACCAAATGTGTCTTGTAGATGTGTACAAAAGATATAGACACAATTAGTGACCATTTTGATTTCAACAAAGCAGGGGAAAGTCCATGCAAAAACTTCAGGCCATTCCTAACTCCATCACAGGCAGTAATGAAAGGCATTTGCTAATGCATTCTTTCTGGGAGATTTGCATTATTTTCTCAATAGAAAACACATTATATGGTCATCTTGTCATATACATGAGATAAGGGGCAAGACATAAAGATCTAGAACTGTAGAGTTGTGTCACTTTTGTGGATCCTATCCAAGTCCTTTTAATATAGGAAGAAAGTTGCCTCACTGCTACAGGACAAGGGACTTATTTTATAATCATTTGATGTGCCCAAGGTGTTTATAGAGAAAGAGGTTGAGCTCAGGTGTGACAGCCTTAACCATTCCATGTCACACTGGTTGGCGACTGGGACTATCGCAATTTAATTCCAATGCCTTGTCTTGGGGGACATTTGTGATTTATGTTGTAGCATTTAGAAAGGGAAAGCCAAAAGTACAGAGACATTTAAAAGGGCATTTAAGATTGTGCATAGGGAGGGAGAATAACAAATTGTGCTGAGAATTATAAGAGCCTTTAGTCCTTTTACGTTTTCCATAGCATTTATGAGAAGGAACTAAGAAGAAAAGGTAGGAAAGGGACAATGCTTATTTGGCAGCAGGCTTTAGCATGAATGCTGAGTCAGGAATACCATTGCCATTCTATGACTGGACTCTGACAAGTTACTCACTTAGGAACATATTTCTCTGTCCTATTCCTTTGGTCCAGCAAAAAAAAGTAACAAATTATATCCTGTGACGAATAAAAATAAAATGTGACTCTATCTTAGAGCAGCACTTCAGTCTTTTCTTTTCAGCTCTGGTGTTCCATAGTCTTGCCAAACATATAAAAATCAAGATGCATATCTACTAAAGTAACAAGAATTGTAAGTAGGCCCTCATGCAGTTTATACAAGAGGCACATATTGTTTGAAGATGTGAGAGTGAAAGTGAGAAAGAGGAATTTGAAATAATGCAAAGATGAAAATATTTACAGTTTTATTAAATGGCCTTAGAGGTAGCTCAGAGTGGATTCTGTACTTTATCCGTATGTGAGACTCATGTGTCAATTTAGGCTACATCAAATGACCAATATAAAAACAAAAAGAAACAACTCAACACAAAGTAGGAAGCTAAACCATTGATAAGTATTTTAATGAATACTGCAATGATATAATTTTTCTTTGCCTTCCTGGAGCCTGCTGACTTAATTAATACAAATCACAAGACCTCTTTAAATTATGTATTTCCTAGTTCCAATTATGTGACTCTGAACTTCGTTCTCTGCTTTCAGAGATGAAGTATTATACTTTGTTTTTCAGAAATATATAAAACTGCTTTTAAAAAACAAGGCTGTGATATCTTAAATCTGTGTATATTCTTTTTTAACTAAATGTGTTATTCCCATTGAAAATGAATGGTACAGTTCTTAGGCAAGAAAATAAAGAGATACAAATATTGAAGTTGATTTTCAGTAAGCTGATTAGGGAAATGGGGATTGACATAGAGGCCAACGTAATTTACATATTGCACTGTTACCAGGTATGACGTGCTGGAGTTTCCTTCTAGAGGTAATTTCTAGGTTTTCTCTGTTCTGAGTAAAGAATTGGAGGTGAAAATTGTAGCAAATTTTTGGAAGTGATTCTGAAGGCTCAGTGTTTTCATATAATTGTAATACTTATTGTTACTTTTCTCGTCTGAAAAATGTATTCAAGCCTTCTAATTGTAGAGGTCTTCCAGCATATTGTTTATGCTAATAACCTCCCTTTGATTCAAATATTTGCTTTGGTAAGAGCTTTTTATGAATTTTGTTTTTTAGGTGGAAGAGTAGAGGTTTTGGGATGCAGGCTAAGGGTGTTTCTCTGGTCACATTCAAGAACAAGAAAAAAAAGTTTTTATTAAAGGTAGGAAAAGAAAGAGGCTCTGCAAAAGCATGTCTGGGCCAACAAGTAGGAAAAGTACACCCTATGTGATGAAGATGGGCTGCCCTTGCAAGGGAGAACAGAGTGGTGAAAGCTAAATGTGGACTGTCTATTTTGTGTAACCCAATCCTCAGACTGACTCTAAGTCTAGGCGATCCTGTGGACAACCTTCTCGAGTTCTCATGAGAAGTCTATGCCCAAGGTTTTGGCAATAATTCTGTGCATGTGTTTCAGGATCTTGTCATGTCTACTTTCCAAATCAGCTTTAGCCACACCCTACCTTCCGGTCTCATTTGCCCATGAGAGAAACAAATTCCCATAGTTACTTATGGAGTGCTGGGAGAGTGTAGGTTTGTGTCTTCTATAGATTCATCAGGCTAGAAAGGGCTCTAGATCCTACTTCTCTGGGATTCTGTGCTCTCCAATTACCTTGAAGTGTTGTACTTCACTGCCTCATATTAAGAGAAAAACTGTTAGAAAACAATGAGAAAATAATTGGTGACTACTGAACTTACAGTTTGATGGGAGAAAAAAGGAACTTTTCTGTAATGGTGGGAATTTATGAGGAGTATATCAGATTTCACACTTCTTGTAGAGACACCTGAGAGCCATTGCCTTAACAAGATTACCCACATAATGGATCTAGTTAAAGACAGGAGCCTTAATACAGGTATCTGTTTATGCTGTGGCGATTAAGGTCATTAGTGACTCTATCTGCACCCACAACAGTGCTGTAGTCTTGCTTTGTGAAGAGGAGCTTTAAGTCTTCCAGAGGTTTTCAGAAACATCTTTCTTAGTTCTGTGAAAATTCTAGTGACTGTTTCCCATGTAGTGTTTTTATAGCTTATCATTGTCTTCCTTGAGGGAGGACCAGAATGATTCCCTTTGGAATAAGGTTAACATCTTCAGGGGCTGTAAAGCTGCCCTTCTTCCTTCCGTATCAGGCTTGTGACTTCCCAAGAGACTTTAGACGTATCTCTTTGGAATCCCTTGAAATGAATGACAGTGACCTGCTTGGGAACATAGACCACCACAAAGAATTTTAGAATTTCCTGCTTGGGTTTTACAAATGATTGCTTATTAATCAGCAATATCCTTCTTTTCAGATTTTTGCAGGGGGTTGTAACAACAGAAGCATATGTGGAGTCTGTGTAGTTATATGCCTTATTTCTGTTTCTTGATATCAGTGCTTCAGTAAGAGCTATTAATGCTAGTTTTTGAGCAGAGGTACCATGGAAAGAAGCTTTGCTTCATTGGCCTGTTGTGAAATGACAACTGCATAACCTGTCTTTCAGTGTTCTTGGATAAATCTGCTTTCATCATTGAACCACACACACCTCTTCAGAGTCTTTGAGGGGAATGTCACTGGGGTCATACCTACTTGCATAGGTCTGGGAGATCATTTTTCATAAGAATGGCTGACTTCTGGACCTGTGGAGATCAAAAAGGCAAGATTAGGAGTAGTCCAAACTTTTATAACTTCAGAGTTGTTTAATGTCATGGCCTGATATTTGGTAAGCCATTCCCCTATTACTCACAAGTAATCTCTTTTTTTTCCAGAATACAGTAGAACCTTTGTTTCAAACTTGTTTTCTTTTAAAACTTTTGGGAAGATGGATGCAGTTGTGTGAGGAAGATGACCATGGTCAGATTTATCACACAATGTAGAATTTTTGAACATATGCAAAATTTTTCCAAACACATTTGTTTGTGAACCAAATGGTTTGAAAATAAAAGCATTCCTAGGCCTAGGTACTATAGCTCTGAGCTTATGGTGAATCAAGACTTCTAATCTCTGTTCTAAAGTTAATTTTGAAGCATCCTCTCTTAGCATAGCTGGAAGTGCTACTGCTCTTATACTGCTGTTTGGTGACAGGAGACACAACATCATAGATAGCTTGTATCTGATTCTTAGATTCCTATAGTTCCCCAGGTGTGATAATATGTCCCAAACATTGAACTTTTTTTGGGGGGGGATATCTGAGCCTTTGCATACTAGGATCCAGTCAGGTCCTGGGTCACTTGGAATGTATGAGATTGATTTATTGTCCTGCGGACTATAAGGAGAAAGTCAAAGAGCCCTCCCAGTGTAGTTATCTTCATTAAACAGACTGGACAGACTTATGTCCCCCTGAGAGACAAAAGGGGTTCAAGAAGAGGGTCATTGAGGATATCTCTGTCTTCCTCAGTAGCCATTCTAAATATCATAATTTCAGTGATTTTCTTGAGATGAAGGGTCACAAAAGCCTGAACATAAATAATTTGATTCCATTTTCTTTGTTTTAGCAGAAATTATTTAATGTAAAAATAATCTCACAATTTAAACTTCCATTTCATACCCATTTGTCACCATTTCCTAGTTCACACTGAACTCAAATTGTTTTGAAATAGTGAATAAGATGTTCCTTTTTGAAACTTTCAGGATCAAAACTTTGCCACTGATCAAGGTCATGGATTAGTGGTGAAGTTGATGGACTCTGTAGGTTGTGATTCATGTACTTTCCTATGACATATCTTGGGTCTTATCTATCGAGAGAAAACTAGGTCTTAAGACCTTAAGATGGTGTCCCAGGAAGAAGGAGGAGACATGATTTGAATCCACACAGTGTTCCTTATGTGACTCAGGTATTAATAGTAAGTATTAGACAGACGTCTCTGCTAATTCTAAGATGCTAATTGCTTCTTCAACAGCAGTAAGCAAACATGACGTTTTCCATATTGAGCCCCACTAACTCCTTAGGGAGAAGAGTACTGAGGCTCTTAATGTCTTTATTCAGCCCTTGGAAACTCCTAGGAGGTCAGGATGAAATCATCCCCACTGGGACTTCTTTAGATATTTTGTGCTACTTGATGGTCTGCGTAAGCAGGGTGGAGCCACCTGGGGAACAATACCACTCACATTTATCCCATAGCAAAAACTCTGGTGCTTTGTTAAGTCAATAGAAGATTTTTAAAGAATACAACCTAGAAATGTTTTAAGAACAACAATGACTCTATTTTTGTGTATTTACAGTCACTTTAGTTAAGCTTTACTGGTTGTTCTTTTGTTCTGTTCAGTGTATCAGTCATAGGTCTAAATTCTCTGAACTTTTTAACAAATAAGGAAGGATTCTAGCCCAGTTTAAATGGAAAAAGGCGGGAATTCCACATACGCTCTGAAATTAAAAGCTTATATTTTCCCTCCATGGTTTAGATTTCCTAGGATCATAAGGCAAGTTGATAAAAAGAAAAAAAAAAAAGAAGAAGAAGAAAAAACAGTGGTGGCTGAGTCAAAATGGCACATTGTCACGTGACAAGATGGTGGTCAGTCATGTGATGAGACTAGGTGGTGACCCCGGCTATGACAGCGCCTTGAGAAAGAAAAACAATCTAGTGGAAAAACACAGATGAGACTTTGAGCTCAAAAGAATAAACTGTTTTAGGTGGCTACTCAAGCTACTAACTTCCCAACACTTATTTTAATCTCAAAAAAGTGGGTAAGCTGAGCAAAGTGTAATGGTGCAAATAAACATGAGGTCAAAATAAGCTAAATTCTAGGACACACACACACACACACACACACACACACACACACACACACAACCTGAACAATCTGTTCTACAACTGAGTAAGAGGCTCTCTGACTTGCATCTGTAATGAATGACTAATTATGAAAAAGAGAAGAAAAAAGGAGATAAATTTCAAGTGGGCCTTTAGGCTTTTTTATGACTGAAAGAAATATGTGCATTCCTCTCTTCTCTCCTACATGGTAGGAAAAAACAGGCTATACTTCCTTGTGCTATGAGAACAGTCTCCTGTGTTCCCTAGCCTTGTGGAGAGAAACAGAGAAAGAAGAAAAAGAACCTTTCTAGCATTTTAGAGAGAAACAAACCAATAAAAAATACCCAAAAGGCCTTACCTGCTCTGCTGGCTGGCTCACCAAGTTATGGTATTGGATTTAAGGGTACTGAAGTCTCTTTCTAGGGGTGATTTCTAGGTTTTATCTGTCCTAAATAAAGTATTGGTTAAGAGAGCACAAACTTTAGCTAGTTTTAATAACTACTTACCAATCCAATTATTTAAATATAGGATTCCAAAAATTGAACATTTTTATTAATTTTTATAAGATAATGTAATAGACAATGTTAAAATGACAATTTTATAAAATTTATTCAATACAGAAATCAGCTACTTGAAATGACACCTGCTAGAGAGACACTTGGGATAATTGGTGATAAATGTTGTGCCTGAGTGAAGCTCAGGGTAAATTTGTAAGTGCTTAAAGCTAGGGGCAAAAAAGTTCTACAGAGTGAGTTTGTGCAAAGTAAAATCAGGAAAAGTACAACCTATAGTGTGAGAGTAGGCCACCATTTGAGAAAGTGGCAAAAATGCAGACTGTCCTTCTTGTATGACCAACTCTTTAGGCTGATGATAGATCTAGACCATCCTGTAGAAAACTTGTTCAAGTCTTTGTGAGAAGTTCACGCTCAAGGAAGTGCAAGAAATGTTCATGTTCTGTGCATACAATCCAGGAGGTTGTCATGTCTCTTTGGCCAAGCAGTCCTAGACTCACTGCACTGCCCTGTCACAACACTGCTTCTAATATTTATCCCCGATGTTTTCTAACACCAACTCATCTTCGGATGACAAACTCCACTGTGTATTGCCTTTCAAAGTTCTTAGGACAGAAAGCTAAATAAATATATGGAAATGTATGAAAAACTAACTCTGCAGCAGAACATTCATATTGAGGATCACCTCATTCTTCCTAGAGTCCATGGCCACATTTTTTTTCTTTATGTCATAATATGCACCATTTATTCACTGTTGTATTCCAGTTGAATGTCACTTCACCAGATTTGTGATTTCTTTTTTCTGGATCTGTACATCATTGGAGCAAAGTGTCATGATTTACACACATTACAGGGTATATAAATTGTTAGTGGAAATGGTATTCGTGCTGAGGGTGTTAGTCTAGTAAAAAATTAGTGCAGTCTTAGTTTTACATCAGCATTGTATTGTATTTTTATCAGATACAAAACTTTTGTCTTAAAACACTTTAATTTTTAATATTAATTTTATAAATATATTATAATGTACTTTATATTTGAACCTTCATGGATATAAGGAACCTGATGTGCACACAAAAATGTTCACCTTTAATCACATCATTCCTATCTTTAAGAAAAAATACTAAACAAACTGAACATTAATGTCATCTCTGAGACTCTTCAGAGAACTGAAGTCATGATGAAGTAGGACAGAAGAAATAAAAAGAAGTAAAAAATATTGTAATTCAAAAATTATGTTCTTAAAAAAACAGCTTCAGGATAGAAAGATTCCAAAGTTTAGAATTTCTGACAGACATTAGTCATATGCATCCTACATCACACTTTTGATTAATCCACGAAGACTACATAAATATTTCCAGTCCTAGACAGTAATGCGCCTCATTCTTCAGCACTCATACTTTCTTCTGAATGTGGACACTTTTGATTCTGCTTATTACATCTCGCTATCGCTCGTACTGATGAGTCATGCACTTCTTTTCCATGATGAGAATTAAATGAGCCTATTTCTTTGTGGGGAGAATAAGATAAGGACCTCATCTTCTTTGTGGGAGGACCACCTTGGATTCTGTGTTTTGACAATAGGACAAATTGACAGCCCCAAATCTGAAGACACAGACAAATCTACAGATAAAGATAACAACTGTTTACTTGGAGGTGAAGACATCAGAATCACGAACTTCTAGGAATGTGTACCTGGCAACTTTGATGTATAGACGTTAGGCACAGAGTAGTGTAACGATGAGAAGCTCCTGGGGGAAGACGGGAAGAACTGGTAATATGCTGACACTTGAACTACCCATGGAACAGTGTTGCACTATGTAAAAGTGGACACAGAATAGTTAAAAATCAATATGGTGAACTCTAGACTAGCGACTACCTTTTTAAAAGGGAGTATAAATCTTGTAATGAAAAAAGAAATAAATAGTCTTTAGAAGTGGTCAATTAAAAACAGAAATGATAGGAAATTAATGAGTAAGAAGAGCAAATAAAAGAAATAACACATCATTGTTACTCTTGTGTAGAAACTCAAAATATAAAGAGCAAAATGGAATGAGTCTTAATTCTTTCATGTATATACCTAGCAGGGAAATAGCAGGGTCATACCACAGTGACATATGCACATCCTTATTTATACAGTGCAGTTTGTAATAGCTATATCTTCGTAACAGCCCAAATGTCCATCAATTGGAGACTGGATAAAAAAGATGTGTTGTTTTGTAATAAAATGGAGCTTTACTAAGCCATAAAGAATGATAAATTTGAGTCATTTATACTCAAATGGATGTACCTTGAGGATATACTCATCAGTGAAATAAATAGGACACAGATGTTTAAGTAGCATATCATTTCTCTATTATGAAGAGCTGAAGGTGTAAATGAATGCCAAAATATATGACAGTTAGTGTGCAAAAGGAATAAAATGTTCAAAAGGAAAAGAGAAAGGCAAGGTGGGGGAAACTAAACAAAGGAAAGAAAAATTTGATTTCAAAAAAGGAAACAAAGAATATATATGTGTGTGTGTGTGTGTGTGTGTGTGTGTGTGTGTGTGTGCATGTGTGTGTGTGTGAGTTGGGATTGTAAGGAGGGCAGGGAAATGGGGAAAAAGGAGAACCAAGATGTGTCACATACAAGTACAGATTCTCCATGTTGAATGTGATTATAATGTATGTATAAAAAGGAGGAAAATGGAGGATGAATGTTATGAAATAGGACGGAATTTTTCAAATTGAAAGGAGGACAAGAGGTAGGGGAGGAGCAGGGAAGAAAAAACTTAAGGAAAATATAATTGAGAAAAAATTCAAATGGACCTTTTTTAAACAGATAAGAGAAGAAGAGTTGGAGGGAGAGGAAGGTCAAGGGACCAGGGAATAATTAAGATGGTTATGATATGAACACACCCCCACAATGAATGTGATCATTATGTTCTAAAAATATGTACTAATAAAATAATGAATTTCAAAATCTAAAAGAAAGAACATGCTAGATATCAATTGAAATGTAGTATCTATTATCTGAAAAGCTTGGGAACAGAATGTACTGGCTTTTTACTCTAATTTTGTAATATATACATAGATTTTTCTGGTTGAGCATCCTCAATCCAAAAATGTAAGATCTGGTGACTATATATTTTTGTTGTTTTTTTAACCTGGCTGGGATCAAACTTAATGATTTTAAATCAAGGATTTAGAGATGAATGATCTTTCAAAAAATTATTAACTTCAGAAAGAAAATGAGATATTTTTCCCAAACAAGATTGTGTGGTTTTTCTCTTTGTAGTACAATATCTTGGTGAAAAATATCTTCCAGAAATACCTCATGAGAGGACATTTAAACCCACCCATATCTTTTTGTTTTGCTTAAGTCAAAGGTCTTGTGGTGAGGGCAAGGGGATGCTAATACAAATTTGCTCAGTCCTAACAGAATATGCAATATATATTTAAATTTCTTCTCGGTTGTCTGTATTTTTCACAGAAATGGGGTTTTCCATAGAGACTGCCAATCACAGTTGTCCACATCCTTAGACATGAAGATAAGTGTGGATTCTACATGTAGGAGTCATTGTTCTTCTATGCTGCTTGACCCCTGTTTTGCCCTTCTTATCTGAATTCAAGAGCTAGACAAACCAGACTGAGAAAGGGGTAAAAGAAGTTAGTTAATGAAAGATGTTAACCATTCATTCATTGTCATTCATTTCACTATATACAATCACAGAGAAACAGAGCCTGGCAAAGCCACACACTGTCTGAGATAGGGCTGAAGAACTGCTTGCTATTTCAATGCTATAGTCAATATTGTCCCATTTGTGCTTAAATTTATTAAGTTGAGTTTCTAGTATAGTCCCAAAAGTGGATCTCTAAGTCAGTTATATATTGTGAAATAGAAAATACTCAAAGTGAAATAAGATGAAGGGGGAAAATTAATGAGATTATAACAAAAAAGAAAGGAAACAAATTTTATGTATATAGGGAGTTGGTAGGGCGGGTAGGGCTATGGGAAAAAATGAGAATTAAGTTGTGTCTGATACTGGTACAAATCCTCATTGTGGAGTGCAATTATGATGTTTATATATAATGTACCAATAAAGATTTCAATAAAAAAAGAAAAATATGAACAAATATAGGGATTTAATTTTTGTTTTGTTTTTATTTTGTCTGTCGCTAATGCAGTGTTTGGCATGGAAAATAGAAGATCAAAATTAAAGCATAGAAAATAATAATACAGAAAGTGTCCTCAAATACTGAATGCAGTTTTCTTTTCCTTGACTGTATTCATGATAAAGTTATTCTGTACATACTAGTAGTCTAAGTAAAATAATTTCTTCTAAATGGAAACAAGAAATTCAGCTTTATAAGGGAAAATCAAACCTATGCCTTACTGTGTGTCAGAATATTTCCACACATAATTAGAAAGTGTACAATATATGTTTCAAGGAGGTAGGAAATTCAACTGGCAAGAGACTACAATAAATCCAGATTGAAAAAGAGTATCAGGATATGGTCACTATTCATGTGTGATTTTCTTTTTCTTTAATATTTTTTTCCTCTACTAACTTTGAAAATATATTTACTATACATATTCTAGTTTGAATAGATGCACACATTGCATCTATATGAGTAGAAGAACTACTCATATCTACAGACAGCTATACATTGGTGAATTTGGAAAAACAATTGTGGTTTAGACCAAGTTCTGTTAATTGAATAAATGTTCAGGGTTCTGAAAATTCTCTAACAAGGACATTTTAAATAAATATGACAACTATTATTCTCAAGCAAAAAGTACTGGATGATAAATCCAAAAATCAAGAAAAAGACCATACGGGTAAATTTATGAACAACATTAGAGATGGAAATATAGTGATAAAATATTGATATTGAAATAGAGAAGAAATTATTTAAATATAAATACTTTTTGAAAACTTGCACTAGCATGTATCATTTTATTGTAACATAAGGCACAACATAAAATGTAAATTCTAATTAGCTTATGTATATAGTATAGTCAGATTAACTGTATGCACATTGTTATGCCAGGGATCTGTAGAACTTTTTCATTCTGCAAAGCTGAAACTCTCCACTCATTAAGCAACAATTATTTTTTCTCTCCCCCATGTCACTGACAAGTACTTTTGGTTTATATGACTATGACAATTTTACATACTTCATTTGAAAGGAACCACACAATGCTTATTTTGTGCGTGGCTTCTTTCGGATGTATGATATTCTTAAATTTCATCTATGTTGTAGTATATGACAATATATCTTTCTTCTTTTTGTAGTTTACAAAATTTGTACATATTTATGAGGAATTATGTTATATTTTTATGTGGTAAAAATATTCATAATCCTTTCTTATAGCCTTTGGAAATGTAGAGTACTTTATAGTTTTCTATAGTCAAATTACTGTGCAATGTAATATCAGAATTTATTTTTCTTATCTAACAGTAAAAGTTGGAAAAAATAAAAAAGCCTTTTCCTATAACCTCCACTCTCCTTGCCTCTGGTAACTATGAACCTACTCTCGGTTTCTGAACTCTTTCATTTTAGATTCCATAAACCAATGAGATGATAGAATTTTGTCTATTTACATTTAGCTTATTTTGCATAACATAATGACCTTCAGTTACATTCTTTTTGTCTCAAATTAGAGGGTTTTTTCACAGATTAATAATATTCAACTGTAGAAGCATTTACATACATACATATTTTATGTTTTTAATCCATTCTTTGGCTGGTGCACATTTAAGTTGTTTCTATTTCTTGGTTATTGTCAATAATGCTATAATAAATAATCTAGCATAAAAATGTCTCCCACACACTAACTTAATTCTTTTTGCATCTATACCTTGCAGTGGGGTTGCTGGATCATAAGATATTTTTGGTTTTTTTTCATTTTGAGGAATTTTTATATTGTATTCCTAAATGACTTCTTTTCTTATTTGCAATATGTAAAGATTATATCTTTTCCAACTTTCCTCAAAATGTCTTATTGTTTTTATAATAGCCATTCTAACTGGAGTAAAGTGGTATTTCATTGTGGTTTTTACATTCCTCTGTTTTTGGTTAATAATACTGAGCATTTTTTCATATATCTGTTGGATGAGTGTAAGTCTTCCTTTGAGAAAACTGTATTATTTATCTATTTTCTTGTTCAACTTTCTACATTCCGTGAGTATTTTTTCCTTTGTCTATATATTAAATTTTACCAGAATTCCATATGTTCATATTTTTATTTCACACAAAATTCATATTGCATTATTTTGTATTTATTTCCATATTTTGATTGCTGTCCAGTGTTGATTGTATATGTAAGGTTTCCCATTAGCATTTCTTTTAACTCAGGTGTAGTGGTGATGAACTATCTTATTCTTTTGGTTTTTCTTTTCTCTTTTAATTTGGGAAAATATTTATTTCTACTTCACCTTACAGTAGTTTCACTGACTTTGTTGGAAGGCATTCTCTCTTTCTTTTTATTTCTGAATTTTGGATTAAGTTTCCACTTTCTGGCCAGACCAGTATGGCTTCAGGTGAGAAATGCACTGATAATCTTTTAGGAAATCCCAATTACTTTGTATGTACTAAAGAGATTTTCCATGAAAATTTCACAGTTCTTAAGGTTTGGTTTTCCAGCCTCATGTGATGAAAATTAGAATGCTGGATTTGCAGTTTATTTTTTTTTTCTTTTTCAAAACAAAAGCTGCGTGTTGGACATTTTCTCTCCTTTATACCAAGTTATGCTGGCTTGGGAAAATGTCTGTTGCAGATGAAATACAATGTCTTTTCTTATCAAATTCAATGTGATTCTTTTTAAATCTAGAAAACTAAATTTAAATTAATTTCTAGAGTTCTCATAAAGGCTTTCTGGACTGTATTTTGTTGTTGAATGACTCTTTAGGGAAATGAGGCCTTAGGTGGCATATTCTGCTACATTTATGGAGCCATTACTAAATCCTCATTAACATTTTATGAGAATCAGGTCATTGTAAAAAGGAAGGTGGTTTATATTCTTAATAATTATTTTAATAACATTTGTAATGTCAGGCTATAAGCGTGATGCATGGTATATTATGAAATCCTTACAACTCTATTAATAAATTTTCAAAATGCCACTCTACATTTCTGGTTTAGCCAGTAATGAGTAAAAATGTAAGTTTGTCAAAATGGTCAAAGGACACTCATAGTAAATAGTGTGAACAGAATTTTCAGGAAGGAACTTTCATTCAGATCCAAGTTTTAACATAGTTTTTAGTCTTGTAAAATGTTTGATTGCAAGTAACTTGTTCTGCAAGGGTTCTACAAGATCAACAAATATTTCTATTAAATTTTTAACTTGATAAACAAGTAACGTACTACAATACAAGTACTAGTACACAGTGCTGAAAGTCAAATAATCACAACCAAGGCAGTGGTCCTGTCTCTCTCTCCCCTCCTCTGGGATTGCCCTCCAATAGCAAGAGATTATGTAGGAGATTTCATATGGACAGAAGGAAGAGAAAAAGGTGGAGGAGTCCATCCATTACTTCTATTGAGATTCTATTGGGAGATGTATAAAATGTTGGAAACAATACAAAATTTTGTACAAAACATCACCAGAAGGGGACAATGTTGAGATTGTAACAAAAAAGTGAGGAAACAAATTTTATGTATACGGGGGGGGGGTGGTAGGGTGGGTAGGGCTATGGGGAAAAAATGAGAATTAAGTTGTGTCTTATACTGGTACAAATCCCCATTATGGAGTGCAATCATGATGTGTATATTTAATGCACCAATAAAGATTTTTTAAAAAATCACCAGAATAAGGCTGAAGTAATGTGAATGATGAATCTGTCTAAGGACAACATAATGTCACATTTCTGAAAAATCCTCAATAGAATGTAAAAGCAAGTCTTATTGGATAGATTCCTCCTTAAAGTTGCATGAAGAGAAAATGATTTCATTGAGACATCAGACAGCACTGATTCCACTAGTGATAGTGAAAGTCATCCTCACAATAACCCTTCTCTCGCATCCCTCCCTCACATCAGCCATGAAGGTTTTCAATAGGTTATTTTTCTATATTATATTATATTCCATTATATTATTACATTATTGTAATCATTTTTAATGTGAATAGTATCAGGTTGTATAACAAATCATCTGAATTTCCATTATTTCTCATGGGGAAAATTGCTTTGACATACATGGGCTTTTGATTATAAGCACATTTCTGGAAAGAATTATGCTGGCAGACAAGGGTTTTACTGTATTTGAAACTATAGGACTACATAAGAGCCAAAAATACATATAAAAATCACACACAACTAGGAGATTACTTAGCTTAATGAGTTAACATAAATTTTATTGCTTAACGTCAGAGGAAACCAAAAAATTTTCAAGTAGTAAGCCATAAAATAATACAATGTGACAAGCCATACAAAACATTTTTAGAAGTTACAATATGCTTTGGAAGAGGAAATATGTGCTTAGTATAATGTTCATTGAAATTTGAAGGGTGTAACTTTCAAGAAGATGTCAATATCTACTAGTTTCAGTGTTGGAATATAGTCTTACCATATGAAATTAAGTCTGACTTCTCATTAGGAAAGCCTTGATTTAAGTATATTAACAATTCATGGATTTATTCAGTTAACCAAGAGCCCCTGTATGCCCACAGGCTATTTTTAAAACCTGACCAAATGTAGAAAGTTGTGTTTATTACCTTCTTTCTCAAGCATAATTTTATGTTGGAGCCTAAAAAAACTAGGAAAACATTAAAACTTGTTTCCATCTACCCTTTTATTTAGTTTTATCTTTTTTGCATATCCAAACTCAAATTTGTTGTTTCTTAATTATTGAAATTAGAAGGATGATTTTAAGGCAGACTATGTTGATAACTTTTCTACTTATCTTTGTTTTTTTTCCTGTTTATAGTTCTTGTTGCAGGTTTAGCACTTCTTGCAACAAAAAGAAGACTGAAGGATACTGGGTATGTATTTTCATTAGATGCAACTTTTAATCTAAGTGCTTTCTATATAATTTCAGTACTTAGAAAATATTAATTTAAAGATGTATTAAATATGTACCATTAGTAAACATTATGTTAATAAGTTAAGCTCCACTGTCAAATTGACAACTTCAGACTAACCTAGGAGATTAATAAAACACACTTCTGGCTGTGTCTGGGTTGGTCGTAAAGGAAGACTTGGTCATAGATATCTGATCTGCTGCACTCTCCTGCACTGTCCCCCTGCTCTATTTCCCAGCCACCATGAACTAATTGTCTTTTCTCTATCACACCCTTCTGCCTGCCCTGACTTTTCTGATTTAGATCCTGCCAACCATGGACTTGTCCTCTGAAACCATGAGATACATAATCCTCTTCTCCTTTAAGTTATGAATGTTGGATATTTGGTCCCAGCAATAAGAAAGCTGACTAACATACATATGTGCTGGGAATACTATAGTCATCATCACGTCATGCCAATACTGAAGTTTGCCGAGTGCATTTAGAGTAACATCTAAAGCATACAATTACCAAAGCTTCAGTTCAGCAAATAAATACTGTCACAGACTGGAAAGTACTTTATTTCACAAAGAAGTTATCTTGTTTTAAGAAATTGTGGGTTTTTTTCTTTTTTTAAAAGTATTCTTCAGGTGGTAATTCTTTATGTTTTGACTTCACTATTTTTAGGCTTTTGTGAATCTGAAGCCGATATCAATGTAAAGTCAGACCTAAGCTATTTTTCAGTGAGATAAAGTTTACTCACTATCTCCCAAAGTCATCTTTGGTTTTGGAAATTCATATCTGAGCTCTTCCTTTGCTTTGATTTTCTTCATATTTTTCATTCACATCTTCCAATTTGAAATTGCCCTATTTAATTATCCTAAAAACATGTTTATCACAATAATTTCAACTTATATTCTCTGGTCAATAGTCAGAGAAGTTTACTACACAGATTTTTGTACTCACAAGGAACCAAGAAGTACTGGTTTATTCTAACACCTATATTTGCTCTGATGTTAAACATAATCTATGTTGCAAAACAATTAAACTACAAAAAAAATCTTCTGGTTTGACAGAGTTTTTCTGTTCTAAACTTCCTTGCTGTTCACATCCCCTAAGAATTATCAGGAGGTAGATCATGTTTAGTACACATTTTCTTTCCAAACAATATTTATTTAATTATCAGTAAACTCAGTAGTTTCAAACTCTGCACTGAACAAACTAAACAGCTCATTTGGCAGGTTTAGAAGGTGTTTCTGGGAGCATGCTAGGAAATGATTTGAGAAAAATGTTTTTATAAACTATATTGACAAATTTCCCCCATAAGTATGTTCTCTACCTTCCTTGATGACCAGTTATGTCCTAAAGAGACAATCAGGTGGTAGGCTGTACCCTTCAAAGGAAGTAAGATTCAAATACAAGAGGTAAATACTTCGAAAAGTAAGTACTGTGACCTAGAAGAACTTGACTCGTCTATTAAGTTATTTTTGGTTGATACACCAATGCAATCAAGAGATTAAGGTAAATATTATGCTTAGTAGGGCTGAGAGTTCCTAAGTTCTGAAAAAAAAATCAGGTTTTGGATTAAATTCTAGCATGTATGTATCAATTTATAATTATACATTACTAAGTATCCACAAATCAGTTCATGTAGGAGTGGCATTTCATAATCACATTTTAATAACATCAGATTTAAAGAATTAGAATTTAACTTAATATTACAGCTGTTGACTTTAAGGCAGGGTTTAAGAATGCAGATATGGTATAAGGATTCATTCCTTCACAGATTGAATTTTTTTAAACAAATTACTCTGGTCTTCTCAGGTGACTCAATGTGATGAGAGGTATTTTAACAGCAAAAGATACAAAAATTTGCTATTTCGTATCTAAATTAAGGTGGAAACTAAAGTACTAACCCACATAGGTCAAAGAGTAAGGAGATCCCTTCTGTCCCTACTGCTACTCATGATGGATGCCATTACTGATATTCTGTGCCCATTGCAGTGGCAATGGCCCAGCTGTGGGACCTGAGTAACACTTAGTTGTATTGCTTCTATAACATTATTTTAACTTCCTAGTTCTTCAAATTTAGCATCTGCATAATGGAACCTAAAAGCCCTGAATTTTATGAGAATTGTGAAAAGGAGATAAAATAATTATGAAAGCACCAGATGGAAGTACTGAAATGTTATGAAAAAATATCCTATTATCATACATATATTCATTTCTCTACCCATTAAATGTTTGTTGATCAGTTTGGAGATTTCTCAAAAAGCTAGGACTGGAGGTCTCAATTGACCCAGCCATTGCCCTGCTAGGTATATACACACAAGAATTAAAAGACTCATATCGCAGTGACACATGTGCACCCATGTTTATAGCAGCTCAATTTGTGACTGCTACATCTTGGAAACAACCCAAGTGTCCATCAACCGGAGACTGGATAAAAAAAAACTGTGGTTTTTCTAAAGAATGGAGTATTACTCTGCCATAAAAAATGATAAGTTTGAATCATTTATACTTAAATGGACATACCTTGAGAAAATAAAGATGTAAATGGGTCCTAGAATTGTATGTTATATATTGTGAAATAGAAAATGCTCAAAGTAAAATAGGGTGAAGGGGGAAAAATAATGAGATTATAACAAAACAGTAAGGAAACAAATTTTATGCATATGGGGGGGCAGTAGGGTGGGTAGGGCTATGGTAAAAAATGAGAATTAAGTTGTGTCTTATACTGGTACAAATCCCCATTATGGAGTGCAATCATGATGTGTATATTTAATGTACCAATAAAGATTAAAAAAAAGAAAATGCTTAATGTAAAATAGGGTGAAGGGGGAAAATGATGAGATTTTAACAAAAGAGTAAGGAAACAAATTTTATGTATATGGGGGGATGGTAGGGTGGGTAGGACTATGGGAAAAATGAGAATTAAGTTGTGTCTTATACTGGTACAAATCCCCATTATGAAGTGCAATCATGATGCATATATGTAATGTACCAATAAAAATTTTAAAAATTGAAATAAAATGTTTGTTGAGCATTTACTATGTGCTTTTGGTTCTTCTGTTTTGGGGTCATTGATGTTCTTTTATCCTTTCTTATTTCTATCCACACCCAAAACTTTCCACTTTGGTATCTTTATTTTTTGATGGTAAGAAAAAGATTTTATATAATATTGATTTCATTATACATTAAAAATAAGCAAACTTATGTACATGACATAGTATACAGTAATGTTAGAACATAATAATTGTTAGTCTATAAGCTATGCAAAAAGCTCACATTGTGCAAAACACCTGTTCACAATTCTCTGAAAATATATATCTTAATATAAACTATAGTAACAAACTGGAAAACACTTTTTATTACACAGAGAATGGAGTGTATTCAAAAAAAATGAAAAAAATTTCATAACATCCCAACAATTGACAAAAACAATTTAAAGAAGTGTTTTAGTGCTGTATACTTCCCAATTTTAAAGCAATAACTACATAGACATTAACCATATTTCAAAGTAAAAAGTATTTTTCTATACACCATGTTTAATTAAAAGACACTATAAAGCATGAATTCAAAAATGTAAAATTATGTCAACTCAACATTTTCATATTAAACCTTACAGGTAGATAATCTAGATATACATAAGTGATCTATTGAAAGCCACATAATGTACATGCATTTGAACATTTCCATCTGGGATTTATATTTTATGGAAAATTTGCCAAGAAATACTGACATCAAACTTAATGTATTCATACATTGATTATCTTTCAAAAGTATTTATTTATTTCCCCATCTCAATCATTTACCTCTCTCCAGAAAACAGATTATTCTCTCTTTGGTGCTAATGCTCTACTAAGTGTGTACTTATGATTTTATGTTTTATTTAATTAGTTTTAAGTACCCTCGTATATTTGTATGCTGTTTCCTCTCAGAAAGTACATGATGTCCCTTTTTTACATTTTCAATAACGAATAGGGCTCCCTGAGAGGTTGGAGATGTTTGATGGAGGAACAGTAAGAGAAGTGACTGATAGTTATAATGAAGATTTTTTTCATTGTCAGTATATATATTGTGGAAGTGACAAGGAAGGAGTAAGCTTAAGTATGATTTATATACAGAGGATAAAGATTATTCAAGCAGATTAAAGAATGAATACTCTGGGCCACAAAAGTCTTATTTACAAGGGCTTAGGAAATGTATTGGAGAGGTGGGAGTAAAGAGGAACCAAGCACCCTTCCCTGGCACCTGTTGCTCCTGGGTCTGGACCAATGTGACCAGAGAGGGAGGTAGGATCCCTGTACCCCCTGCCACTGACACGGAACAGACTTTGTGTGATCCGTGTAGGAGGCAAGAGGAGTGAAGTTAAACTGTGAAAGCCTAGTCAGCATGGTTTCTAGATTTTCCATAGCACAAGGTAGCTGAAGTGACAACCAATGGAATGAGCTGATTAAAGAGGAGACCACCACCCACAAGGAGAGTTTCACTTCAGGATTGAAGTGTTACCACACCACAGAGACTGGCTTGGAGACAGCCTTGGGAAACAGGACTGGAAAGGTTGAGAGCCAAACAAATGTCTCTTGGGGTCCCTATGGAGTCTCAGCCTAAGAAAACAGTATCATAGGACCTGTATATTGTAGTGGAAAGATGAGTTTAGTGGGTAGAATCTTCAAACGGAATAAACTTAAAGGAGATTGCATATGTCTAGGAGAAATGAGGGGTCTGACTCACTGGAAGTTAATATCTAGGTGATATAAGTATCTTTATTAAAATCATAGACATCATTGCTCTGGTTAAGGCCAATTCATGAATGATTCTTAGGGTTTTTGAGCATCCAGTCGCTATTTGATACCGTTGTTGTTGCCATCAGTTCGTTTTCTCTGCATGCTCATACCTGGATTTTCTGAGTGTCATGAATAGTACTTTAGCTCACTTCTGAAGAACTAGGCACAAAGCCAATGAAGCTGCGTACACCAGCACAACAAACAAACAAACAAACAAACAAACAGAAATATGAAAGGAAAAGACAACAGCCTACCTCCCAAAAATTCCAACTGCCACAAAAGTGACCCAGAGGATGTCAAGGGGGAAGAAATCTTAATCAACATGGAATAAAATTCTAGAAAGATATGAATGGAAATAAAAGTGATCAGTAAGTGGCTTGGTGAATTTTAAAAGGATATAACTAATCAGATAGTGACTCCAATTAAACAAATGATCAGTGAGCCAGGGAAATACACTATTAAAAATGTAGTGGATCTAAAGAAAGAGATGCAAAACATGAGTGCATAGCATAGAAATCAATGGGAGTCCATTAGAAATTTGTAAACAGAAATCTAAGATATTAAAGTACAGTTCAAAACATGAACAGTAGAAATGACCATTGTGAAGGAAATGTGTCAGATCTAAAGCACAGAGCTATGGTCAGTACATAATTAATATAAGATACCTTAAAAATAAGAGGAAATGAAACAATGGATCCAGCAGCTGCTAGATAACTTGAAGAAGACTAATATGAGTAACTGAAATCGATGAAAACTTAGAAAACAGTAGAAAAGGCATAAAAAACAGTTTATAGAAGTAATAGTAGAAAGTTCTTAAATGTGGAAAAAGAAATACCATACAGATATATGAAGCATATAGAACCCTGAATAGCCGAGAAAGAGAGAGGGAGAGAGAGAAATTGGACTTTTGATGATTTGTCCAATTCATATTTCTTCCAGTAATTATGAATATTCCTCTTCCTAGTCAGATGCATAAGCAATCACAATTCATTCTATCCTATTTATATATTATAGTTTCATTTCAGTCTGAGTATTTATTTCCTACCTATCCATTCAACTGTTCTCAAAAGAAAAGAACAAAAAAAGGAAAAGAAAGTTCCACCAGTCATTTAAGTAATTGTACTACAGGTAATATTTATTTCAAATAGTTATAATTTCCTATTTTAAATAAAATGTTATTTTTCATAATGTACCTTTTCTTCCAACTGGAGAAACTAAAGCAGAAATAAATAAGCAGAAGCATATCTTTACGGTTTTGAATTTTCAGAGATTTTTCCTTCAAAGACGAAAGCTTGCGAACATTACTACAAACTGCTGAATTCCCTGAGGAAGACATTCATTGATAATGGTATTTTAGGGGAATTCTAGAACATACAATAATATAATTGTCTTAAAAGAAAACTGGAAACAATGTCTTGCCCACACAGGGCTGCTCTTGTACCACTTAACCTATTCTTAGGTAGTCTGTCTGGTAGGATATTCTCAGTGAATCATGTCTCCTTCCAACTTCCCACTCTGAATTTCAGGCATGAAGGATGAGAAAAAGCCAAAACCATAATCCTTCCAAAGTTCTTCCTTTTATTATATTTAAAGTCTTGTGCATACCTCTTACTTAATTACTGCTTATCTGGTCAACTGATGGTAAGAGAAGATGAACCAGTTCTAATTTACCTGTCCAGTTTCTTTAGTAGAGAAATTTAAGGCAGAAAGTGTTTAAAGAGCTGTTGCGAATTCAATTCTTAATATTTGTTCCTGCATGCTTACCTTCGAGAGTAACTTTAAAGCACTTCTAATAAGACATAGCAACTAATCCAAATCTGAAAAGATCAAATCAAAATCAACTACTTGTTTTCACACCAAGACAAATGCATTGAAAGTGACCAATGCCTTCAGGAAAACTACACAATAGCAAAATCTTTTGCATGTACTTGGCCAAGAAGATTCTCATATGATTTTGCTGCCCATTTTGAGGCAGAGACATGAAAAAAATCTCTGGCTAAGAGCATGTCTTCCATCAGGCTTTATATCAAAGCTATTAGTTCTATAAGAAAGTGTATATTTTTGCTTCTTAACTAACAGAAGATGTAAATTCTTTTCAAAGTCACTCTTTTCAAAGAAGGAAATATAGCTAATTTGAAGTTTGGAGATCATTTGAGAATTTCTGCCCTGAACAAATAGAATATGATTTTGTGAAGCGAATTCACACTTTTGGAATAGGGTAGCATTGGGAGAAATGCCCAGGTTAAATGTCATCTCTTACTTTAGAGAACAAATAAATATGAACCCAAAGAACAGTTTTCTGAGAACCTATAATTTAATTTATTCTATTAACTTTATTTTATTTCAAAATCTGTTCTTTTTTAGTTCTGATTTGCTTAGTCTTTTGTGGTGTAATACGCTGGTTTGTATCTCCCCATGTTATATGATGTCATCCAGTACAGATCCACATTGCTGAGTTGTACTTCCTCCTGAATAAATGAGTTTATAATGTTGATTTCATCTTCTTTCAGTAATAACTTCAACAACAATGGATCTACATATCTAAGACACACATACACACTGCTTTTCTACATATACTAATAAGGAGAAACTCAAGTGAGTTATTGAGCACTTGATGTACCATTTTTTCAAACTAGCATTTATAACATGTTGGATGCACTCCACTGTCTTATCTTTTAAAAATAATATACAATAGATGAGATGAGACAATTAGTCTTCCCTCCAGTAAAATTCCATCTAATAAATGGAAAAAGGATCATGAACATGTACAAATACCCCATGATGTGTGTGGTCTCATGTGCTGCAAATGTACTAATGCAAAAAGAAAAAAGCTGTATAAACTAGACATGACTAAAGCTGTTCTCTTCTGGCTCCAGGGCCTAAAGTTTTAAGGATACCTTAATCTTTTTTCTGCTTTGATTTTAGTTACTATCACATAAATCTCAAAACTATTTTTTACTTTACATCTAAGAGAATAAGTTTCATCAAAGATCAATACTTAGTCCAAGTTACCTGGATGAAGCACAAGGTGAGTGGAAGTCTCAGTCCTACATCTCCTGCTTTGAGGCATATTGCTTCCTGCTAGGGAAACAAACTATCTGCAGTTGTCTGGCAAGTTTTTGATGTAGCTTCTCTATTTAAATTCTTTGATTCTCAACCAACACAAAAATGAACAATAGAGAATTTATGGTATAACCTAAGGAAATACACACCTGAAGGGCCCCACAAGACTCAATTTACGATCTTTTCGATCGATGTTCTCTCAAGTCAAGTTCCTCATTTCTATCATGACAGCAACCATGTCTCTCTTCTTCCATCCTTGTCTTTCTACTTGGCACCAGTTCTGGGTGTTATTGCAGTTCTTGGATAGCAAGGAGAGGCTGCCAAATGTGTTATTACTTCCCCAGGCTGCTTATTCCTTTTTCAAACTTTTATTATTGAGTGTATCTTATACAAAAGTGCTTAGATATATTCTTTTCCTAATATTCTCCATAAAAGACTGGATACAATTCAGAAAGTTCAATAGACTGTTCCCATAAAGCTACCGTATCTTCACAGGATGACTAAGATGTGCTGCATCTGGAAGAGACAGGAGAGAGTAATACAAGACAGTGAGAAAAGATACCATGCAGAGGTCTCTTCAGAGATTTTAGGCTGTCTGTCAGTACCCACCTCCAGATTCAATTCAATTCATCACTCTAAATTGTGTAATTATCCTGTGCAGTATACTGGTGAAAACATTTGCAAAGCTTTTGGGAACTTTTAGGTTTTAGTATCATTTTTTTTTACACCTTCTTTATTTGAGGAGAGCAGTGATGTGAAATTCTTTCTCTTCAAGCAGGGCACTGGTTTTAAGTGGAAGATCATTTATACATATTCCTTACTATCATCATTCGCAATTTCATATTCTGACTGACACATCTTGAAGACTCCTGGAGTATTCCTGGACAAATAGCAATTTATTTTGAACTTTCAAAACACTATTTGTGAATTATTCCCCAGAGCAGCCACTAAATCAACTGGAATTTTCTTTGCTGTTATTTCTTAAGTTTTCATGAAGTACACAAATGCTATGTATTTGGGTGGTGTATGTTCTGAGGTACATTGTGGAGTAATTGCCATAATCAAATTAATTTAACACATCCATCACACCCCAAAGTTACCTTTTAAAAAATATCTATCTGAGGGGCTGGGGAGTTAGCTCAGTGGTTCTGGCGCCTGTCTCGCAAGCGCAAGGACCTGGGTTCGATTCCCCGGTAACCACATAACAATACTGGGTGTGGAGACCCACACCCAGCAGCAACCAGTACCACATACCACAGTGCCGGGCGTGGTGGCTCACGCCTGTAATCCCAGCACTCGGGAGGCAGAGGCAGGAGGATTGCTGTGA